>CATKHJ010007233.1:0-21197 GCA_949750685.1 Vernicia montana | reverse complement strand
ATTTTAAAAATCTTTTTATTGTATTATAAAATCAATGCTAAAAATCGTAAATTTCCATGCCATAGTGAAAGTATATGTAATTTAAATTTATTTATTTTTTTGTATAGAGCCATAAATATTGGGCTTTGCCCAATTTATTTTTATGGATTAAATTTAAATTTAAATAAAAAAAAAAAAGGTTCGTGTGTGTTGTCTTTAAATGTAAGACTCCATTTTCGTCCAAACAAAGCAAAAGCCTGTAAAAGGAGAGAGAAATTGAAAGAGAGAAAAGCAAAGATAGAGAGAGAGAGAGAGAGAGATTTTCTCATTTCCTCTTTCCCGCTCAATCCATATTATACAGAGTCTGTTTTTTGTAATATTAATTTCAAATTAATATTATAATCTCACTGACATTAATATCAGGTAATCTCTCTGTTTCTATCCCTGTCTCTGTCTTTATCTCTATATATTATCGTTTGAGCTGCATCTTTTCGTTATCGCTCTGTAAGTTCCTGAATCGAAATGTAAAATTTTATTTTACGTTTCTGTTTTGTTTTTGTCTAATTTACTCTAAGACGATGGATTTTACAGTTTACGGGCTTTATTCTTTCTCAGTTTTTTTTATTTTTTTTATTTTAATGTAAAACCCTAAATTTTTCTGTTTGTTTATCGGTGCGGGAAATTTTAATTTTATTTAGTGATCAATGCGAAAGATTAAAATTAAGAACTGTAATTATTATGCAAAAAACAATGTTCCATTTGATATTAACTTTGTTTGCACTTTCTTTTATTTTCCACCGTTTCTCGGAAACCAATCGGATCTTTGTATTTTTTTTTATTTGTTGAGTGAACCAGTTGAATTTGACTCGTCTTTTTTTTTTTTTTTTTTTTTTTTTTTCTGAGAATCTTTTTCTAGTTCTTTATATACAATCAAGTACAGGCGTGCAGATATTCTTTCTAGTATTTTATTGTTTCATTCGCTTTTTTCTTCTGTTTCTTTTTAATTTTTTTTTATATGTAATTTTGAGTGCATATTGTTCTTAATATAGATTTATTCTAAAGATTTTTCGACTGCTCGTGCTTAATTGTTTGAATGTGGAATTCGACATTTGGTTCCGATAAGATAATATATATTTGCATGATATACACCCTCTTTATTCAAGATTCCTATCCTTTTGTTTGGTTCTAAATCAAATACTAGTTTGGAAATTATAATTATGATTTGTTTCCTTGTTTTATTTACTGGTTTAGCTCCATATTATTTATTTCTTCAATTATTTCCCATATCACAAGTCTATATATTCTTGTCTTTCGGGTAAAGATTCGTTTTCTAACTTATACTTTACAAAATTAGAGTGACTTTCCTTTTTTTTAATGATGGGTTCTGTTTCTATAAATTGAAACCTTTTGCTTGTTATTACATACGCTTGTGAGAGTTCTGGTAATTTTCACTGGTATTCCCCTCCTTTCCCTCTATTATTTTCTATGTTTATGTTGTATTATCTGTTTTTTTTTTTAAATTTTTTATCAGCATGTAATTTCACATATCATTGGTATCTTCTATCTTGTTTATCTGTGGCTCTGGTGCTGGAGTTGAACTTATGAACTTATTGTAAAGAATCTGGGTTTGTTATTTGTGGCTGTAATTTGTTATTGTTGAAACTCCCAATGATTATAGGCTAATATTCCTTTGCAGAGGCTGGAGCCGGAGAAGAAAAGGATAATCTATGGAGGACGGCGCAGGAAGAGGTTTGGAATGCCAGAAGATTATGGATGGGAAGGTGAATAATGGGAAGATGAATAATGGGAATGGCTCGGAGAAAGCTATTCCTTCTTGTTGCTTGAAGGCTAGGGCTTCAGCACCTGAGCTTGATGCCAAATGCCATTCTACTGTTGTTTCTGGGTGGTTCTCAGATTCTCATTCTGGCTCTGGTCATTATCTTTGAATTTTTTTTCTTATCCTTCTTTCATCTGTAGGTTCATTCTGGCATGTATGATGGTCTAAATTGGATGCTTCTGACCACTTTTTCCGTTGTTTATTACAGGAAAAGCTAGCAAAAAGGTTTACTTCAACAACCCAATGTGGCCTGGTAGGCCTTATTTTAATTTCATGTACATTTTATCAGATATCATTTTGCTTCTTTATGATTTGTTTTGATTGGTGACAGAAAATCATTTTTCCCTTCATATTCTGTCTATTGAAATTCACCAATCTTTAATCATAAGTGGTAATATCACTGTCATCTTATAACTATGCTTCTTGTTGAAATTAAGTAGTAAACACATAAGGAAAACCACTTGCAAATATTGTAACCTTTTCTCCGAGTAGAACAAGAAACCTTGGAGGTCCTGTGTCCTGCCTGCTTACCGTTCACCTTACTAATTCTCTCTTTTCTCCCTTTTAGTTGAATCCTTTTCTTTTTCTTTCCCAGAACAAAAATATTCATATGCTACTGACTACTCATTTATCCAAGGATACCTCTTTTTTTTGGTTCTGATTTTGCAGTACTTCTAAATTGAAACAGTGACAGTTTTGCCTTTTGTGTTTGCCCTTATAACTATGGCTAATGTTGTTTGAGTGTTCATTTGCAGGAGAAGCACATTCATTGGAAGTTAAAAACATTTTGTACCAGGGAAAGTCAGAGTACCAAGAGGTCTTGGTTTTTGAGGTTCGACATTCTTGACTTTCCACATTTGACTGTTTTCTTGGAGCTGGCAAATATTCTGTTCTTTACCTTTACTTCATATTCTCTCTCTATATCCACTGACATATGTGCATTACTTAACTATACTGAACTATTTACCTGCAGTCATCTTCATATGGCAAAGTGCTTGTTCTGGATGGCATTGTCCAGTTGACTGAGAGGGATGAGTGTGCCTACCAGGAGATGATAGCTCATCTTCCACTTTGTTCAATTCCATCACCCAAAAAAGTAAGCATCACTTTCATTTATTTCTGGTTTTCAAAAAACATGTATTTGTTTCCTGGAACTCTAGGGAAGAGTTTTGAGAAGAAAGATGAACATAATTGCTTCTCTGTTCTTTCCCTGCTAAACTTGCATTGAAGTATAGCTATCTTCTTTTTCTCAAATAAGCAAATAATATGAGACCCTTAGAAAAAGAAAGGAGAATATGCCTGGGTTAAGTAGTTTAGCTGGAGCCTCAACTCCGAAATTCATGAGCAATGATAGAATACCAGTTTATATGTTTGGAATTATTTTAAAACAATTTGACCTCGTAGCAGATCTTGTATTCCATCTATTCTGTCAGTTTTTTAGAACTCTAGTGATGATTTAGGTTTTCTTAGCTCATATTTGGAGTTTCCTCGTAGGTTTAATATTGCGACACACCTTGTCATTTTAAAACATGGTATTGCTAAAAGGGAAAAAGATGTAAACAAATAATGAAGTTTCCATCTGTTATTTATGGCATTAATACTTGTCATATTCACAAGTGAATTTTTTGCATCAGCCATCATGGGATGATTGTTCCTTTATCAATTGATTGTATACTAAAAAATAAATAAAATAGTTTCATATTTACTTAACAGAGAAAATGAAAAAAAAAAGGTGCTATCCTTGCATTGATACCTTTCATATTCACATGTGAATTTTATCATCAAACATATGATGTTCCTTTTGTTTTGGCAAGAACCTAGCAAATGAGCTTTTTGTCATGCTGCAAGTTAATAGTACAAACAGTCAACAGAACAAATATTCTTATCTGACCATCTTGTTGATAGAACCTGTTTGCGGCTCCTATAGTTTACCTGTTATTCAAATTCTATAAGTTGTAGTCTTTTAACTGAGTGAACAAATTACATTAGTCGTCTATTGTTTATTATTGCATCAAAAATTTCATGTGTGTTGCTATCAAGAAATCCTTCAACTGCCCTTTGTAGTGGGTTTGCTATTAAATCTCAGTTCTTAAGGCCTCTGATAAGAAAAGGATATTGAAGGAAATTGCATGCAGTCACAATACTATTCAAAATTTACGTCGTGTTTAATCATTCATAACAATTTGGATTCTTCATTTAGATCCAGTGCAACTCTCTTGTTTGCCATTACATCGGATTTTCAACTAAGATTACAATGATTACTTTCCAATTGGAAACCACATTTAGTCATTTCACAAAATTCCTTGTGTCTTAACTTCGCATGATTAATTCATTCTATTCGGAATTTACTCTCACTTCATTAAATACATGATATAGGTTCTGGTTGTTGGTGGCGGTGATGGTGGTGTCCTTGGGGAAATTTCTCGCCATAGTTCTGTGGAGCTCATTGATATTTGTGAGATAGATAAGATGGTTATAGATGTAAGTGATGATTTAAATACCTTCATGTCATCTCAAGTTCCTCACTTTTCCCTGCTTTTCCTCTTCCCCCTGCACTCAACAAAGCTCTTTATTTGTTATTCTAGGTGAGTAAGGAGTTTTTCCCAGAATTAGCTGTTGGATTTGAGGATCCTCGTGTGCACCTTCATGTAGGTGATGGTATGATCAAACAATTCTCTTTCATGTCTTTTATATATATCTCAATATATTATAAGGTCGTGAACTATTTGTACTTGAATTTCCCTGAAATTAGTTCAAGCAAATGACTCTTATCTTCTCAGTTGATCTCACTCCTGTCATCTTAACAGCTGTAGAGTTTCTTCGGCTTGCTCCCGAAGGGAAGTATGATGCGATTATTGTTGATTCATCAGATCCTGTAGGTATGTTCTTAAATTTGAATTGTGGTGAGCCCTTTATTTTTTGAAGGGGTGCATGTGTGATTTGTTGTTTTTAATAATGTGCCTGTTGTATGAAGTTGAATGGTAACACCGAAAAACAGGAGGGGATATGTATCCTATATGATGGTTGTTCAACCATTCCTTCAAAAATTCTATGCAACTATGCATCATGTTAGTCTTATATAAGAGTGCATTCTATCAAGTTTCATGGCTGTTGGCTTTTTGTTGATCCACAAAAGTATGGATTTTTTAAACTATTCTTGTTTTAAGTCTTATATAATATATGGAAATATCACTTGTTGGATTCCTCTTTATGGTTTAGGTCCAGCTCAAGAGCTTGTAGAGAAGCCCTTTTTCCAGACCTTAGCTAGAGCTTTAAGGCCTGGTGGTGTCCTTTGTAATATGGCAGAGAGTATGTGGCTTCACACGCATCTTATTCAGGATATGATCTCTATTTGCCGCGAAACATTCAAGGGTTCTGTTCACTATGCGTGGACAAGTGTTCCAACCTATCCTAGGTAATCATGGACCCTATTTTCTTCTATTGATTCTCTGGGTCCAAGGTAATTATGGATCCTATTTTCTTGTATTGATTCACTGGGTCTCAGCAATGGCCTGTCCCTGGCAATTCGAGGGACCAAGGCATACTTTAATCATGTTTGTTGCAAGCTTTGTCACTACAACCCTATATTTGGTGTTGAAATTGATTTTTTGAGGGAGAACAAATTGACACCAGTCTATTGCTTTGTTGTCAACTGAACTTCATGTCTATGGAGTTTATTTATTTTTAAAAATTCTTAATAATTGTGAATGTGCTTGTGGGTTTTTTATCAGTTTTTTTTTTTTTTTGGGTATTTAATAACTTACTATTGGATAATTGAAATGGGAATTCATGCAGTTTGTTACCTTATGTGATTGATTCTTGTGCTCTATTTGTTTTGCTGACATGCAGTGGTGTGATTGGATTTCTAGTATGCTCCACAGAGGGGCCACCTGTTGATTTTTTGAATCCTGTTAATCCTATTGAGAAGTTAGAAGGAGCAGCCAAATATAAGAGAGAACTTAGGTTCTATAATTCAGAGGTAGAGCTCATATCTTTAAGTATACCTTGTTGATTTTGTGCTTCTCATTTTTCCTAGTCATAAAACCTTTACAATACATCTAATGTGGAGTTGCAAAAAATCTAATGTAGGCATGAAGCATCTTGGGTGCTGATATTTAGGGCATGTTTGGTACACCCTGAGATTGAGAATCGAATAGGATTCTATTTTTTGCTTTGGTACACAAATAATTTAAAGCTTTTTCTATTTTTTTTACATTTAAATAATTCCAATAACTTTAATTTTTATTGAAATGATATGTATTTTTAAGTATAATTATTAACCTAATCAATAAATTCTATTTAATCATTTTAAAAAAAACTTGAAAATACATGTCTAAGGTTTTGGAATTTTATTCCACTTGGATTTTGATTCCAATGTGTACCAAACAAGTCCTTAATGTCTTAAATCTACTGTGTCTGCTTATAAGCTGAATATTGGTTTTGTCGGTTTCTGGACAGGTTCACTCTGCTGCTTTTGCTTTGCCAGCATTTTTGAGGAGGGAGGTGAGATTGCTCCGTGATTCTCCAACCAAGGCAAAAGGAATTCACGTTTCCTAATCTGGTGGTTATGCCCATTTGAATTTTATGATGAGTGGAACTAGTTTTTAATGTGAAGTAGATTTTAAGTAGTTATTACACATATAGTTGTGCAGGCAGGTTAACTGGAAGGATTTTATTGTGTCATATATGGTGGTCTCTTGCTAGGTACATCCTACTAGCTAATGAATTATTAGTGATAGCTATGTGATGTTTGGTGGATGATGATTGTTACCTCTTCTTGTCAAGTGATAAAAATTTATGCTTTAAAGTTGTGTCGATGCTGAATCTGAAGCCAATAAGCAATTACAATAAATATCTGGTTACATGCTTCCACTCTATTAACTTCCCTTTTTCGCTCCTCTTTCTCTCTTTTGAAAACTGGACTTGATTGATTGTTAGTGGAACTGGTTAAAATGGAGAACCAGTTGCACTCTGGTTTGAACTAATTCATTGACCAATTAGTTTTTAAAACACTGCTATCAACCAAGAAGTAATCGCTACTCTAAACCTGAAAAAAGGGTTAGATGATAAGATATTTTTTTTTAGGAAAGCGAGAATAAGATTATTTTTTTTGTTAATTTTTATGAAAAAATATTATATCAGTAAGATCTTATATATTAATATTGAAATCGTTTCTAAAAATTTATTATTCAAATTTGAATCTCGAAAATAAATATTGTAACTATTAAAATTAAATATTAATATTTATTTTTTATTTAAATATTATTTTTAATAGGGTAATTTAGTCTTTTTATTTAAATAAATATAAACTGTTTAAAAGAAGCTCCAAATTGGAGCTTTTATTTGGTTGATTATCTAACGACTAACAACTATCACTAAAAAAAAAAAATAACCAAATGAGTTTGATGTAGTTATTGAGAATCAAATAGCTAACGGCTGCATCAAATTTTTTTTGCCCAAACACCCACTTACTAAAATTGTTTTCATTTTATCATATTGTGTCATAATCAAATTTAATATTGTTTCCGTTCTAAAAATGTTGTCACACTTTTTCTTTTTGAGATGTCTCAAAAAAGTTGACACATTTCTATTACTAATATTATTTATTATTTCATTTTTATCTTTACCTCTATTTTTTAAGATGCATTTAATGTATAAAAAAAATAAAATATTTATTGTATTATCAAGGATATAATAGGCAAAACTATTATTTTATTTATTCTATTCTTAATTTTTGTGAAAAAAATAAATGTGATAATCTTTTTAGACTGAGTAGTATTAATTGGCTTAATCATAAAAAAAAAAATCCAAAACTTTTGTGTTTTTTCAATTTTCTACAACTTTTGATTTTATCAATTTTGTTCTAATTTTTAAATTTAGTTGCAATTGTGTCAGAGATAAATTGGTCAAAATTGAAATTAAAAAAAAAATTATATTCATAATTGAAATAAAACTAAAATTTTCTTTTTTTTTTTTACCTCTCCATCTACTTTTCATCACCCTTTCTCATTTATTTTTCACTTTCCATTCACTTTTCATCACCCTTTTTCATTTATTTTTCACTAGTATTGATTTATTTTATAAAATTATGAATTAATCATTATTACATTATATTAATTTTTCAGGTTAAAAGAAAGAGAAATATAATTTTTTTTTTTAAATTTGGAGATAAGAGTCATGGTGTGAAGAAAAAAAGAGTTAAGATTTCTTTGACTTGGACATAATTATGAATATAATTATTTTATTTTAGTTATGAATATAATATTATATTCAAATTTAAATTTTGATTGATTTCTTTTATTTGGACATAATTATAATTAAAATTATAAATTACGATAAAATTAACAAAATTAAAAATTTTGATCAAAAATGAAAAAAAAAACTTGAAGTTTTGGATTTTTTAAATAATTAGGCCAATAAAATTTAATATTATTTTTATACAATTTTAATATTATTGAAAATATATGTTAGAAATTAAAATAATAATAATAATAATAATAATAATAAAATAGAGGCCATAGCCACAGCATCATTCATCAACGACTTCACAGATTCTGCCACGTATTGATTCATTGAATCTTGACTGAATATGGCACGCGCCTACCACACTCCCTGTTTGTTTCTTCTCCTACTTTCTACACACAGAAAATTCATAGGTTTGAAAGAAAATCTAAAGGTACTATTTCGTATACTCGCCGTCATTTTTCACGAATTTTTATTGGATTTGAAATTTTTATTGAGGAAATTCTACGGAAACTATTTTCTTTATCCAAAATTTCCAAATTTTTATGAATTATTCGGGTTTGAGAAGATAATTTATGTAAATTTATCTGTGTTTTTGCAGGTGTTTAATATTAGAGGCGTAAATGTCGCTTAATGTAGTTTCAGCTCCGGCGGTCACGAATCAGAGCACAAAACTTCAGCATGTAATTAATTAATTCTTTTTTCTTTGATTTTTGTTTTACAGGCGTCTGTTTGGATAATATAAATTCATGTGTGTTGTTGTTTGATTCTCCAATTCTTGGGCCCATACATTTTGAGTGGGTTATTTCTGCATTCTCTGAATTTTTTGAAGTTTAAATATCAAATCATAATGCTTTTTATGCTCTTCAGGCCATTCAATCAGTTGATTTCTTAGGATTTGCATTTTCCAATCTGAAGGTGAAGCCTATAAACTTGCCATGTAAACTTCATGGAAGGTGTCCAAGTATTATTGTTCATAGGAGGAATTCAAAGCCAAAAACTTTAGTTCTTGCCATTCCTAATGAGAATGATCAAGCAGCAAGAGGCAGTTCTTATGGTCGTGATGATGATCAAATGAGCTTGCCTTTGGAAGACGATGAGAGTTCCAATTGTTCAGATGCAGAAGTTCTTTCTTCGGTTTCATATTCAGAAGCAGACCTTGCTTACACAGTTGAGCTTCGGGGAAAACAAGGAAGCCTTCTTGACAAAATAAAGGCTATTCAATTGCATGTCTTAGCATCAGAAAAATGGAATGCTTCCCAACTCCAATTGTGTCACAGGTATATTTTATTGTTTTAGATACTGTTCTTTCTTCATGTCATGGTCTTATGCATATTGTTGAGAGCATGTCAACTAGGGGTAGCTTAGGCTGCAACGTTCCACCATCAGATAATGTCATGTACCAAGTTATGTATGAGAGAATTGTAAATAATTTAATGAGATTATTAATAGTAGAGATGCTAGATACATGCAGAGACAATAATCTGACAAAAGGCAGATAAGCCCACATCCTTTTTTTCCAACCCCTTGTAGATGGAGAAATTTATTGTTATGCTATTTAAGGTGGTGATGAATATTTTAATAATCAGAAATTGAAATTTTCCACCTTTTTTTTTTGTCCTGAAATAGCTTTATGGCGTATATATAATTGTTTTCTGAATTATCCAGTATTGTGGTGGTGGACGTATCATCAAACATGCTTGTAAATAGTACAAGAGGTGCAAAAATGATGTTGTGCGCACTGAAACTTTGCCTTCTGCTTTCTAGAAGTATATGTTTGCTATTTAGAGCAAGTTTGGTTTCATTATTTTTCTTATTTTCTTAGTATTATGAGCACAATCTAATCATTGGGTTTCTATCTGAGCAGAAATTACTTGGTTAGTGCAACCAACTTGATACATTATCTGGCATTGAGATGCCTTGATGTTGAGCAGTTGCAGGATGATCTCTCTTTGATTGGTGTCCTGAATTTGGAAACTATCAACTCACATGTATTTGCAAGTCTTACTGCAAGTATTCAAGTATTGGAGAACTTCGGATCTAACTCTTTAAACCCAAAAGAAAATAGTAGTGGAGGAATTTACTCTCACAAAATATTGGACCGACAGAGGTATGGGGAGTTCTCCATACAAACAATGAGGAAGAAGACATCCTCTAATAGAGAGTTATTGTTGGGCCCACTACAAGACAGTAGAACTAATCATATCATGGTAACAGTTGGAGAGGAAGCTACGACGGATGAAGCACTTATTTCTGATCTAATCAAGGCAGGGACCTCCATTATTCGAATCAATTGTGCACATGGAAGTCCTAGTATTTGGAGTGAGATAATCAGGAGAGCAAGGGAAAGTTCTCAAATGCTTGAAAAACCTTGTCGAATTCTCATGGATTTAGCTGGACCAAAGCTCCGAACAGGAAAGCTGAACCCTGGTCCTGCCGTGAAGAAAATCTCTCCCAAAAAAACTGCTGCTGGAAATGTAATCTTTCCTGCTCAAGTTTGGTTGTCTCACAAGGAAGCAGGTCCTCCTCCTCCTCATTTGTCTCCTGATGCAGTTTTATTCATAAATGACCAAGAATTTCTTACTAAGCTTGAAGTAGGTAACACTTTAAGATTCTGTGATGCTAGAGGGAAAAAAAGGACTCTTAAGATTTCTAGAAAATTTCATGTTTTTTCTGGTACTGGATATGTTGCTGAGTGTAGTAGGACTGCTTATGTTCAGTCAGGAACACAATTGTATGTGAAGGGAAAGAAAAGCAAGTCTCCTGTTGGACAAGTGGTGGATGTCCCAGCTACTGAACCATCTATCAGACTGAGAGTTGGAGACTTGCTAACCATATCACGAGGTAGTTCTTCTGAACAAGATGAATTGTCTATGTCCAAGAGTGGTGCTCATAGGATTACTTGTTCCTCTGGATACCTGTTTGATTCAGTGAAACCTGGTGAGCCCATTGCTTTTGATGATGGGAAGATTTGGGGAGTTATCCAAGGAACAGGTATATCAGAGATTGTTGTCTCAATCACTCATGCTGGTCCCAAAGGCACAAAACTTGGGTCTGAGAAATCCATTAATATCCCAGAGAGCAATGTTCGGTTTAAAGGACTTACTTCGAAGGATCTTATGGATCTTGAGTTTGTTGCTGCTCATGCTGACATGGTAGGCATTTCTTTTGTCCGAGATACTCATGATATTGTTGTACTCCGCCAAGAATTAGGGAAGCGAAAACTTCAAAACCTTGGGATTGTTTTGAAGATTGAGACAAAGAGTGGGTTCGAGAAGTTGTCTTTAGTGCTGTTGGAGGCAATGAAGTCCTCAAATCCCTTGGGCGTCATGATTGCTAGAGGAGACCTCGCAGTGGAGTGTGGGTGGGAAAGGTTGGCTGATATGCAGGAAGAAATTCTCTCTCTTTGTGATGCTGCTCACATACCAGTCATTTGGGCAACTCAGGTCTTGGAGTCACTTGTGAAGTCTGGTGTGCCCACCCGAGCAGAGATCACTGATGCAGCCCATGGAAGGAGGTAATACCATCCAGTGATATATAAGAATTAGCTTCTCAAAGTTCATTGGATTATATTCCCTTAATGTGTATGTGGCTATATATGCATGTTACTATTTCATTCCCATGCAGCCAACATCCAGAAATTCACTTGATGTTATTTTCAGTAGCTTCTCACATATTATTACTTTTTTTTTTCTTTCCTTGCAAATCCATCTTTTGTCCCTAACCCTTTTAAAATCTTTTTAATCCCACATTCACAGTCTCTGAAATAACAGTTATGGTCCACTATAGTAAAGTTTTTTCCCCTTTGAGAATGCTATTCTGAAGGTATTTTTACCCATGATTATTATGATGGAAGAATAGCAATTTTTTTTTTTTTTTTTTTTGAAAAAAGAAGATTTTGTGAATTGAACGTCTCTTATAGTGCTAATAATTAAGGGGAATTAAGGGTTCCTTTTCATCTCAACAGGGTAAGCTGCGTCATGCTGAACAAGGGGAAACACATTGTACAAGCTGTTTCAACTTTGGACAAGATCCTCCATTCAAATTCCACGAGGAGGAGAGCAGACTTGAAGCCCATTTTACTCTAGCCACCTCTTGTGATAAAAAAGTTATTTGCTTCTTTTTAATGGATAATTATCTCCAGTCTCACAATGAGGTAGCAATGGCTGTCTTTGGAACTGGGAGACCAGAACAGAATCAGTACATGTAATCCTGTAAATATTTTTTGGTCATATCACATATGGTGTATTGTCCATTTCTATAGCTATTAATAGTAAATTTTGGATTATTGAAATATAACAGATAATCAAATGTGAATTATGTGATTGATATTATGATGCGTGTTCACATTTGAGCTACTAAGCAAGCTTTGGTGGTCCATCTTTGGGACCATAGCTTTTGATTCTACGCAGAGTCCAATTAATTAAGGTGAGTAAACGCTATTGAGCTAGTAATCAAAATTTTAAGGCTGAATTATATATATATATTATATTTCAAGGTTTAAAGCTGTAATTAAGTATAACTTGATTATGTTCATGAATAGACTTGTTTTCTACTCATTTAAGTTATTTCAAGCATTTGTTTAAAATTTGATAAAAAGTTGAAAAAAAAAATACACTCGTGGATAGCCATATACAAGATAGAAGTTACACAAAACTCACAATGCCAACAATAAGTGACTATCAACTAGGCATCTTCTTCTTTTCGTTGGCCAAAGTACCAATCACTTTGTACACAACAATCAAATACAAAATATTACATCTAATAGTCTATATCTATCTTTCTTCAGCTGTAAAGTCAGGTTCTGCAGGCTTCTGAAGCATTATGGGTGGAACCCTTTCCAATAACCTTGCCTTGCGAGTACCAGTACGTCGTATAGCACGAAGTGCATTAGCAGCAAAACGTGAGGCGTATATGGTGGCACCTAAACTTGGTGAGTTCCCAGTTGTATTGGTTAATGCATCTTGCAATCTATCCTCTTCTTGTCGAAGAGACTCTTCCAGCTTCTTTTTATTATACCGGCGCCATGCAGCTTGTATAAAGCATGCTGCCCATGTCCTCCATTGTTGTGAGTAAAACCTGAAAGTGTGGCGGAGTTGCTTACTGTGAAGCCGCCGGAATTGAGAAGCAACAAATTTCAAGTCATCAGCCGTTAGGGCAAAGGCTTCAACTTCAGTAATAGTTCGGACAGTTCTCGTAGAGATAGGAAGATTAGATGATGAGTGGGGATCTAGGGCCCATGTGAGTAATTCCTCTCCACAGAAGTCACCAGCTTTAAGGTATTCAGAGTTGAAGAAGCCAGTTCTTCCACCATTGGTGGTCATGGTTAAAAGCTTGCCTCGCATGATGAAGAGCATCTCATCAACCAGATCTCCCTCCCGAACGATGTAGCTTTCCTCTGTGTAGAGTGTTGGCTTGAGCCGGTCACACATTGCATCTAATAGTTGGTCATCCATTATTTCAAACATTGGTACCTTAAGAAATACATCCAGGACATTAGGATAAATTAATAATCCAGCTTTAAGGTATTAAGAGATGGATAGAAATTCAACTAACTTCTAGTTACTTTCTTCTTCTGTGAAATGCACATGACCATTAAAATGATTAGTTTAGTAGCCTTTAGAAAACACACACACACACAAAGTGGGCACAAAACATTTCAACATCTGATAATTCTAATTTTTATTTTATCATTTTAACTAAAAGAACCTAAAATAATAACTAAATCTGGAACTGAGCCATGAATGGTCCCATTAGCAAGAATAGCATTTTTTTTCCCTTAGTGAACATAGTGAAGAAAAAAAGGAAAAAGAAGAGCACACCATCAAATGAAGAGGGCGTAATTGTAATATATCCTGAATTAATCATCAAAGGTAGCAGAAAAACATTTTATAAGGATTATATCAACTTAACTGCACGTGCAACCCTCCTGGAAATAAAAGGAGAAAGAACTCACCCTCATAAGCAAGGCCAAGCAGAGATGACGTTTTATGTCCCTTCTAAGATCCTTGGGAAGAGTTTGGACCAGATTCTCTTCATCAACACCTCTGGTTTCTTGCCATTTGTATTGTTCATGTCGCCTGATGCGCTCTCTCAGATTCTCAGGAAGCAAGCGGTGAGACATCCACTGCTCTGCATCTCGCCTCTTAACTCTCATTTCCTCCAATCTTGTAGTTGTGGATTGCAAATATGTCTGTTTCATAGCAACTTTAGTTCATTAAAACCTAGAAGTACAAACAATTTTGTACCCAAACCATCTACTTTGACTCGTGTTTAAAACTTTCAAGAATGTTTTTCTAGGATGTTTGGAAAAATCAAATGACTCCATTCAGCATTAATTAAGACAACAGGTAAAATGCTATATAATTGATGGCAAATCATATACGTGCATCCCACAAAATGCACACAAAGCAGATTGTGTGTGCACAATCAAAAGATCTTCACAAAGTAAATTTCTTAATTTTTTTTTTTTTTTAAAAAAAAAAAAAAAGAGACAGAGGCAGAAGGTAAAAAAAAAAATCAAACCATCAAAATATACTGTTAAAATAGATTTCAAATCAGATACTCCAAAACTGTCATCTCAATGACACCAGGTGCAACTTATGCTCAAGCTCCATTTTATTACTGAACTAAATATTCATGATCAGGGTTATGCAATTACCAATTCTCGGTAATCTTTGCACAACCGCCCCTGGATTTTGATCCTACTACTTGTAAGATGAATAATCCCAACAAAAAATATTGATTGAAATGCCCTGAGAAACTAGTTCTATAATCTATTCCATTCCCTTAAACATTATTAAATGACGAGCCACAATAAAAATATTACCAACCTGCATATTTCCGATGAGAAACGAAAAAAGTACCAAGCCTGCAATAGAAATGAAAACTGCAAAGCAGATTTCCCAGACAAAGGTGCTTGTTTCAAGGTTTTGACCAAGAGAACTGCAAAAATGAGCAAGGTACAAGATATCAGATGGCCCTTTCAAAACTGCACAGTGCTTAATACCAGAAGTTCTTCATTAGATAGAGATGGAGACAATACAAAATGTAAAAGGGATCAGAGGACAAAATTATACAGTGTGAAGATGAAGCAATAAAACCAAGACGGAAATGCCTAAAATCAACAAGCACACCAGCAGACATGACATAAATACTGGAGTCCATATCCCATTTATCAAAGCATAATACATTTTACCAACAGGAAAACAAAGCAGAAAAACTGTCAAAAAAAAATTCAAATCAGAGGTGAAAAGAGGATATTACGCACCTCAGATTTCGCAGGCCCCACCAAAAACAGTAAAAGAACTTCTTTGGAAAATCATTAGATGCCACAATACCAGACTGAAGGGCATCAAGGAATATTCCAAAGTTGAACATTGTTGCATTTGGTGTTTGTATAGGGCAAGAGAGATTCAAGAATGAGTTATCTCCTACTCTAGGACTACAATACAAAGATTCACGATCGCAATTAATACTCTCACAGGCTTTTTTCCAGCATGTCGTTTCTCTTTCTATGGAAAACAAGTACCAAAAGGCTCCAAGAACCTATAAAGAATGGCTAATCAATTAGTATTTCAAAACAAACAACAGCTAAAAAGTTCAAACATATGCGAACGTCTATTTCCATATTGCTTTTCAATGATCTATCAGTGCAACATAAATTATTATGTTACAGTTATTCGAGAGCCAGCCTGTGTTTGAGACAAGCAACATATAGAAGGCAAATGAACTAGATCTGCGTACTTATTAATGTAATGGACAACATCAAAATACGAAAAAATGAAAGCAGATCATGTTAGCATGGAGAAAAGTGATCAAAGCATGAAATTTCCAAGAATACTAAGGGTCCATTTGGATAGGTGTGTATTTGAAATAATTGAACATTTGAGTTGTGTTTCAAGTAGAAAATCATAAAAAATCAACATGATCCCAAGGAAAGTCCAACCCCATTTGCCTTCAGTTTATCATGCATTATCTTGGAACTTTTGAGATTTACCATATAAACAAAAGAAATAGCAGTTAGCATATTAGAGATAGTTCTGCCAGTGCTATTACTACAAAAACAATACATAGTAATCCATCATGCGGATGACCAATGAAAATTTTGCATAAGTGTTGTGCATGCCTCTCATTTATTTTATGATAAAATGAGCACCAATCTAGTAATCAAACTTACATGACTAGCAAGCATGTAAAGAAACAGATTAAATGCAGCTCCAGCCCATGCAGTTTCTGTAAGTATGCCAGAAGTTCTTGTAACCTCCTTATATAATGGATATATCCGCACAACCCTTGGCAGATACTGGAAGATAACAACAAATTTCAACAAGTTCTTTGTATTCAAAGATTCAGAGCCTCTCATTTTTGGAATGATAATTAAAATTACCACCTGCCAAGTTACAAATACACAGAAATTATCAAACAACATAACTTGGAGGATATATTGACCAATAAATGTTTCAAGTACAACAATTTAAAAAATCTAGGGAAACAAGCCGTCTAGATAAAATGCTATATTTTTAGTACTAAAATGCCCACCATATTCAGCTTGGACAGTTTATGCTAAACTCCAGACTACCACAAGGATATCACATTTAAGAGGTCTGAGCTCTTATTTTTTTTTTATTTTTTTTTTTTTGGGTGGGGGGGGGGGGGGGGGGGGGAGAGAGAAGGGGGTGAGGGGCTTGTGCTTTCCACAAGAGATCCAGCACAATAAACACCCAAACTCCTCGTTCAAAGTGCATAACAAGGCCACATATTCATTCGTTAACCAGCTCACTAAGGCGAGTTAACTATCAGTTACAGCATTGAGGTCTAATAAAATGCAGTCCTATTTATGAGTCAGCCGATAGTATGTCAAAAGAAATACAGGCATGCTAGAGCAGTTTCCCTCACCTGTGGGAGTGGAAGGACTGCAAGGATGTCGATTAAGAAATATGATGACAAATACCTCTTAGCTATTGCCCAAGTATCTTCAACTAAAACACCCCTTCCAAATACTCGAGAAGATGGAGCAATAAAACCAGTACGAAACTGAAAAATAATATGAAGTATATAGAAAATATCTGTGAACCACCGCAAAACACTAGCTGTAATCTCCATCCTGTTGTCCAAACCCAGACACTTCTTCTTATCATTAACAACAGGTACGTAAAAGAACAAAGGATCCAGTGAAACAGCAATCACACATGCCAATACAAATATCTTATTCCACCTCTGAAGGAAAGGCCCTTGTGGGTCAAGAACTTTCTTTCTAGAATTCAAACCTTTAGCAACAGCACTACCAAATGAATGTGATTTCAATGATTTTCTTATCCTTCTGATGCTTTCGGAGCCAGATTCTAACCCTCTTTGAAACTTCTCAGAAACAGAGCTTAAAGAAATCCTAATTTTTCTTGGATGTATCCCATTACTTGTAGAATATTGCACTTCAGCACTTTTCTCTGACTTCCAGTCCTGAAACCTGAACAACATATCATCAACAAGAAAAGTCACTCAACGCCACCATCCACTCATTTTGAAAAATCCAATGTGCAACCAACAACCATAACAAATGTGAAAGGCGCAGAAGAAAATATAGAACATCTCAAAATCACTTGGATACTGACTATAAGATCCAATTCAAAGTAACATGAATGATGTTGGTAATGAGGGAAAAAACAAACTGATATTAGACAGACAGGCAAAAGGGTAGTGAAAACTGCAAAATATAATGTACTGTTATCAGAAAAGGCATTGTATTAGAGGTTCTAGTGATCTGGTGGTCCATTCTACCACTTCAAGGTCTCAACAAGGTTTGCAGCAGAGATTCCCAAATGGAAAAGTGTGACTGCAATTTCACTTTCAAAAAGAAAGAATGATTTTCTTTCACTAAAAAGGAACTTAAAATATCTACAAAAAGAGTGCTTATATATAAGAGAAGTACTTCTAAAATGCCATTAAAAAGTAATTAAACTCCAAAGGGGAAAAATTATTATAAAACTAAGCAAACATTTCAAACTAATTCCTGCATTTTGAAAAGGAACTAACCTTACAAACTTCTCCTGTGGATAACTCATGACAATAGCTTATTCAAGTTACAATCTTTACTGAAAAATAAATAAACCCCAGAAATTTCTTCATGCAACACAAAGTAGTCAAAAGTCAACCCCTGTAAAAAAAAAACATTATATTAGAACAATGCTGTTTTCAATCCAACCCCAAATGAAACCCTAGTAGGCCGTCAATATCAAAGCATACTAAAATATTACAGGCAAAAAAAAAAATGATAAAATCAATAGGCGTTGAAAACAACTAATTGGCATTGAATAAAACAAAATTCACAAACCCTCACTTCACAGAAATCTTAATGGAAATTACAGTAATGAAATAAACAGTAAGTTAATCTAACAGAAAAATTCAAAATTCAAAATTTAGGATTATTAGATAAGAGTGAAATGTTATGTGAATTACCAAAATACACCAAAGTTTGAAACTTTGCCACTAACAACCTTACAGAAATATCTGGTCAAACAATCCCACTGTACTAAATTCAATACTCCCAAAAAAAAAAAAAGAACAATATAAGTGAATTCCAAAAAAAAACAAAGACTCAACAGCAAACTAAATTTCCGGGAATTTTGTTTTTAATTTTTAAAATCTTAACAATTTCTCTTTCATATAAATAATTTAAAAATTAGTACTTGAAAAAACTGATTAGCGTACCGGTTATTGAACTGAAGCAAGTCAAGCGAATTGAAGAAATGGAGTAGAAAGGAAGAAGATACAAAGTATGAGTGACTGAATTCTTATCAAAGGTAGAGACTTGTTCTCGGTTTTCAGTTCTCGTGACAGACAGAGAGTAATTGTGAGAACGAAGCTTCGAGGAAATTAGCTAGGGCAACGACTGCTTCTTCTTCTTCTTCTACAGTCGTTTTTTCAATAAGCAGACAAAATTCAAGCCTTAGAATTTTAGATAAAACAGTTGTTGTCAGGGATGACCCGGTGACCCTAGATTTTCTTCTACTACTGGACCCACCACCATTTTTTTCCCTTTAAATTATTTATAATTTTTTATATTTTCCTCTCCGGTTCTTAAAGTAAATACGCGAAGAATTTTTGACATTTTGTGGCGAACTGTAACTGGTAAAAGTATGATAATTGTTGGAATAAAACCGGATGGGGTTTTTTTTTTTTTTGCGCGCCAAACTGGATGGGTTTTGTATTCCAGTTTAAGTATGCGTACGATTACGGAATTTTCTTACGCGAATTAATAGGTGGGCTGTCGTTGACAAAATTATTGTCATCGGCGACTAAATGAGCCAAACAAAATTAATTTTTTAATTAATACCAAGATGTTTGTTTATGCATTGTTTTACTCTAGTTGTACGGTAATTTTAATATACATATTTATAAATAAAATATGTTAATTTTTAAATCACATAACTAATAAAATCATTCTGATGTTCTATTTTTTATTTTTTTAAATTAATAAAAAAAAATATTATTTTTTATTTTTAAAATATTTATTCATAAATATTTTAAAAACAGATAACAAAAAATTAAAAATAATAAATTTTTATTTTTAAAATCTTATTTTTATTTTTAAAAAATAAAAAATGAAAAATAATACCTAACGAAGCTTTTAATTGTCAAATTTCTATGTATGATATTATGAATTTATTCTATTTTTTAAAAAATGGTTTAAATAATTAAAGGAAAAATAGTTAAACCAATAAAATAAATAGTAATAGTTAACAAATCTTAATTTTTTTAATAATCATAAAATTTTCCATAATTCATAGTCATCCGTCTAATATCAATATAATAAAATTTTTAATAAATATTTAGTTTAACAGGATAAATAAATAAATTATGATGTTTTAAATATATTAATTAAATATTTATGCAATTTAGATATGGTTCAAGTGAAATATATGATTGTTGGTGGCATACAATCAATAGCACGAGCTTCACGTACAATGAAACCAACTTTACAACTGCACAATTAATTAATGAAAGTATGAAACATCCATCTATTTTCATTAACATGCTTAGTTTATCTTAAATTATAGCAAATAAATCCAAAAAAAATAGTACCGAACCAACTAATTAATTAATTATTTCATGAGGCTGCTTTGCAATTATTGGAGATAAAGAACTTTAGCAAAAAATAAAGAAACTTCAGTGCCCAATCCCACAAGCATTATGTGAAACACAAACACGAGTGGATGATGCACTACCCTGACATTTCAATAGTAATTAAGAGACTAAGAGCCAATTTTATTATTAGTTATATAGAAAATATTTTAAAAAGAAAATAAAATATCAAAATTAAAATTTCTGATTTTTTACACTATAAAAACATATTAATTATTAATTTTTTATTTTTTAGTCTAAGGTTGCCAATTCAGTGACCTCTACCAACTAACTAAAGTAGGCAACCCGATAGAAATTGGATGCCCAGAACATAGAAAAATTTTTAAGGAAAAAACAGGATAGTGGTTATATATGAGACAATGAAGGTATGGTCTGATACGGCACCGTTAAGGTATGATCTGATACGGCATCATTTACTGCCAAAAAACGACATCGTCTTAAAGCCTCAGCCGCTGCCGACGATCCGTCAGTTTCATATACCAAGTCCAGTTGTCCTCCAATAATTTTGGGTTTGTTGTAACACAATTCAACAATACATTGTTGCACCTTAAAAAACATAGATCCACTGTTACCGGTTTGATCATTGTAAGACAGAGAGAGATCCACATACAGCTTGTTGAATTCAGAAACAATAATTATGAAGGTTTAAACAACAGCTCAATCTAACCAAATTACGTAATTAAATGATAAATAACGAATCCCGTCTTTTTCAAATGATATTTTTTTTTTTTTTTTTTTTTGAAGCATCAAATGATATAATTAATACGTTGTAATTAAAGACTTTCGGTTTTATTGGAGGACAGACAACCTCTCCCTTTACCATACCAAGTCATGCATAATAATGCATCTCAGGAGTAAATCCAATATGAGAGACGTGATTGATAATCGTATTTAAATTTTAAAAATATTTATAAATTTGACTCATTTGATTCATAATATTTACATTTGAATCCATCAATTACACACTACCATTATATATTATGAATTTTTACCTTAT
>CATKHJ010007206.1:0-12247 GCA_949750685.1 Vernicia montana | reverse complement strand
AGCAATAGAAGAAATAAAGAAAGAAAGAAATAGAAATACTAAATTTACAACATAAATCAAATTAGGGGATACGCCCTCTAACCCTTATGAGTTCTAGGAGAGTCACACATTCCCCAAAGTAAATAAATAAAACAAAGAAATACAAGATCTAAATAATGTGAAGAAGGTGAAAAAGGAAGAAAGTTTATTTTAATTGGATTTGATGCTTTAGAAAAGCATGCCTATGTATCCCTTCGAATGAGAATCAAAATCCACTTAGTTCACCCTTTTTGCGAAGGGGGTTTGTTTAGTTTGAGCCTTTTATCATGATTCAGTTTGATTGATTAAAAGGTGAGTTGACTAATTAATTAACCTAATTGATTACCAAGTTGAAGTAATTATTTTAGACTTTAATTAATTAACAACCTAGATGAACCAATTTAATTAACTAATTAAAAGTAAATCCCAATAAGGGAAAATAAATTAAATAAATAAAGAAAATGAAAAGAGAAAGGAAAAGAAGCTTACCTTGTGCTTGAGCGGCTTTGGAATGGCGGAGACTTATCTCGGTCGGCGATGGACTTGCCTCGGACGGCGGGGAACTTTTGATTCGGCGGGTCGGCTTGGGAAGTCGCAGCCCAATCTCGCTTTACAAAGTAAGGAGCAATAGCAAAGCAAGAAAAAGAAACTTTAAGACTAGAATGCTCGTTCCTTTTGGACCAAGCTTAGGAGGATGGCTTGCTGGATGCAAAAGTTAATCAAGCAAGCCACGAGGTCAGGAGGTGAAGAATAATGAGTGGGAGGTCTCCTATATATAGGGTGAAGGCTGGGGGAAAGTTTCATGAAGTTTCAATGTGGGATGAAGGGAAAAGGAGGAAAAAACTCAGAAAAAATCAAAAAAGGGTGCGGATTCGCATATCAGCTTGGCGAATCCGCAAGCATGCCTTGCGGCTCAGGCCCCGGTTTCGCATTTTTCATCCGTTTTCATTCGTTTCTCATCCATTTTCAGTGATTTCAATTGCGTTGTGTTCATTATCCAATATTGGATGATATGAAGATGATTTAGAGGCATGAGGGATGGGTCTCGGGTCCCAAGACTCGAATTCTTGATTTTTGGAATTTTGGCAATTTCAGCTTTCGAAGGTCTATTTACCAAGCCTAGGTGCCTCTAGTGTTCAAATGCATACTGGAGGGTGCAAAATTAAGGGTTCACAGTTGCCCCTTTATCAAAATTATCTTGTCTGTAAGGCGATTCTAATGATAGTGAACCTGAGAAGGAGGAAAAAAAGGAACCAAAGTAATGTCTAGATCGGTATTTGGACATGTTTTGGTGGGTAAAATGATGAAGCAAGACAGTAAAATGAACTAAAGAGATGTCTAAATCAGAATTTGGACATGTTCGGGTGAGAAAATAATTGAATCTGGGGAAGATGGTAAAAGGAACCATAGGGATATCTAGGTGATCGTTGTTAGACATTTATGGGTGGAAGTTGATTGATAAGTTAAAATGGAAAAAATGAACCAGAGGTAAATCTAGGTCAGTAGCTAGATATATCTGGGTAAAAGATGGATATGATAAGGAAATGGAAAAGAAACCATAGGGATATCTAGGTGATCGTTGCTAGACATTTATGGGTGGATTAGTTGATAGAAATGAAGTGATATTCCTGATCTGTTTGGAAAAATCTGGAATGAAATTGATATCCTCGGTCTGCTTGGGTAAATCTAGAATGAAAGTGATATTCTCAGTCTGTTTGGGTAAAAGATCCTAAGGCTATCCTAGGATCAGTCTGATTATAGAAGAGAAACATAATTCAGATTTAAGGTATAGATCCTAAGGTTATCATTGGATGGGTCTGATTTTTGAGATTTGATTGGTTTGGGTGGAGAACCTTTTGATTGCATGATTCAAAAATTTAGATTGACGATCCGTCTTAGGAATTTAGATTGATGATCCGTCTTGATTTAGGAGCTTTGATTAGCAACCTATTTAGTGTAAAATGCATCTGACTATGTAAAGATTTTTATGATTTAGATACCTTGAACCTGTGAAGGGTCAATCTGATATGAGAATACTGATCTTTTGGGGGAGAGGGTGCCCCCACTCTAGAGGGATAAGAAAAAGTGGCTCAGTTATTCGACTTTAGGAGGAAGTCAAGGCTAGGTCAGGTTTTGGCCTTGAAGGAGGTCATTATTGGAAGGCTAGGTCAGGTGTGGCCTAGAAGGTTATTTTGGAAGGCTAGGTTAGGTTTAGTTTCAAAGAAGATTAGGTAGAAAGGCTCGATTAGATTTGGAGGAGGTCATGCTTGGAAGGCTAGGTTAGGTGTGGCCTAGAAGATTATTTTGGAAGGATGGGTTGGGTTTAGCCTCAAAGAAGATTAGGTAGAAAAGATCGATTAGATTTGGAGGAGGTCATGCTTAGAAGGCTAGGTCAGGTGTGGCCTAGAAGGTTATTCTTGGAAGGCTCAGTCAGGTGTGGCCTGGAAGGTTATTTTGAAAGGCTAAGTCAGGTTTAGCTTGGGAGAAGATTAGGTAGGAAATGCTCGGTTAGGTTTGGCCTCGAAGAAGACTAGGTAGGAAGGCTCGGTTAGATTTGGCCTTGAAGGAGGTCATGCTTGGATGGCTCAATTAGGTGTGGTATGGAAAGGTTATTTTGGAAGGTTAGGTCAGGTTTAGCTTTAGAGAAGGAAGGCTCAGTTAGATTTGGCTCTTGGAAAAGGTCATTGGCCGGAAGACTAGGTCAGGTTTAGTCTGGAAGGTTATCTTGGATGGCTAGGTCAGGTTTTGCCTTGGACAAAAATTATCTTGGAAGGCTCGATTAGATTTGGCCTTTGAGAAAAGGTCATTAATTAGAAGACTAGGTCAGGTTTAGTTTGGAAGAAGGATTTAGGTAGAAAGGCTCGGTCAGATTTTAGCCCTTGGAAAAGATTAGGTAGGAAGGCTCGATCAAGTTTAACCTTTTTAAAGGTGAAGATTATGGGTTGGCTTTATGTGACCCATCTATTAAGAGTCTGCCCTGGACATAGCTTTTGAAGGTGATTTGGCTAGTTGGTTTGCCCTTTGATTTTGCTTGTCCAAATGACTTGGACTTTAGGGATGATATGATTTTGCTAAGGAGGCTTGGATCTGGATGGATGGTATGATTTGCCAAGGAGGCTCAAACTTGAAAGGATGGTATAATTTACTAAAGAAGCATGGGATAGGCTTTGACTAGTTCAGGCCCTTTTTAATCAGCTTAAGGATGATAAGCCTTGGGGGTCATGGCTTGACTTTTGGCTTTGCCAAGGAAACAGAGCTTCATGGATCATAAGTCTTGAGAGACTTAGGATTTTTGGTGGGCATGGCCCTTGGAAGATGAGATTTTACCAAGGAGACTTGGGTTTGAAATGATGGTAGGTTGGACCTTTTGAAAAGTTTTAGGGAGGTTGTATGATTTTGCTATCGTAGCATGATTTATAGAGAAGACAATCACAACTTATCTTATTGTCTGAGATTAAATAGACTCTTAGAGTGACAGGATTCTTGGGAAGAAACTGGATTGATTTGGATGACGACTTAGAAGACGTGCTCCTTGATGGATGATAGGAGCTGTTTAACTTTTGAGCTAAAAGACTTAGCAAGCGACTTGAAGAATATACCATTAATGAATGATAAGGGCTACTTAGCTGCTTAAGCTAAGAGACGTGACGGATGACAAGAAGGATATGACCCTAATGAATGATAAGGGCTACGTGACGAATTGTAGGAAGGATATGCCCCTACTGAATGATAAGAGCAACGTGACGGATTGATAAAAAACAATATGGAAGACATGACCATGACGGATTAATGGAGGACGATTCGAAAGGTGAGCCCTTAATGAGGGATCAACCAGATGATGATAACTTAGGAAGATATGCTTTTAATGTGGGATAAGGACATAAGGGACAAAATAACTTGACCAGGATGACTCTTTTTTTTTTTTTTTTAGCTCTAACTTCTGCCCGAGTCACCCTTTCGGGTTTTCAACTCGATGAGCTTGCTCTAATTTTTGCCTAAGTCGCCCTTTCGGGTTTTCAACTTAGTGAGCTAGTCAATAAAATTTGTCATTTTAAAAAAAAAAAAATATATATATATATATATATATATTCCACCATGATTTGGGTTTCTGTTTTCCTTCATCTTGGGGCTCTGACCTTTCTCTAGATCATTCTATTGTATTCTTGGTCTAGAGGGAAACCTTATGAGGATAACAGGTCTTTTAGGGATTGTTGCCCCTTTGTTAAGGTGTTATGCTTGATTACCCAAAAGTGCAATGGGTAACTTCATTGGATTGTCTTTAGCTTCGCCTGCTATAACTGAAGAGATCACCACTTGGTGTTCTCTATTATCTTGACTATTCTTTAGTTGGGAGCTGGTGAAACGGCTATTGATGTGGGCACACGAATACCTCAAGTTTTTGATTTGTCCAAATCATGGTGTTTGATCATAGTGAAATGCAAATGTTTGCCAAAATCCATTATTTTTTATCTTTATTCTTTTTTCTATCTTTTTTTTTGAGACGCGACTATCTTAAACTAAATAGGAAAGATGAGAATAAAGAAGTGCATGAATAACATAAATGTTTTATTACAAAGGAGAATATAGTACAATAATAGAAGAGGAATACAAGAATGACAGACTCGGACTCAGACTCTTAACATTGATTTAGTCTCGAATTTGGATTTGGACTTGGACTCTGAACATGGATTCAATCTCATACAAGTCAGAACAGTTGAGCTTGAACTCTTTCATAACATGCTACTTGGGCAAAGGTGAGGTGGGATAAGGTGGGGTATGGCTTCCACTTTAGTGAAGATGCATGGATCTCAGTGATGGATTCATCTTGAAAGGGAAAGTGGGATCGAGGCAAGTCGGTCTTAGCCTCAAAGGTCATGTGGTTCATATTCTTCTTCACTATTCAGATCAGTGGTGGAGAATTCAGGTTGAAATGATTCGCTTTGGATGCAATCTTCAACCCTTGAAGTGATTGTAGCCAAAGCTTTGAAGGTGGGAAAGTGGTGGTCCTTTCTAGTAAGAAGAGGTTTCCTTTCTGGTAGGAAGAGGTAATGGTCCTTTTTTGGTAGGAAGAGGTGATGGTCCTTTTCTGGTAGGAAAAGTGATGGTCCTTTATGGTAGGAAAAGTGATGGTCCTTTATGGTAGGAAAAGTGAGGGTCATTTCTGGTAGGAAAAATGAGGGTCCTTTTTGGTAAGAGTTGGAAAAAGTGATGGCCCTGATTGGATAGATTAATGGTTCTGATTGGATAGATTAATGGTCTTTTCTAGTAGGAGAAGGCAGAGGTGTGGTCAGGGTAGCCTTGTCAATTGGGTTGGCCATTGGTACCTTAAAGCAAAATTAGAGAAAACCCAGTGAGTGGTGGGTGAGGACAAGATGATAGGAGTAGGGCTATACAAACTCTGAGTGAAAAGGATTCCCTATATTGTTGTGGGCTAACTATTTTTTTTTGGGCTTTTAAGTCTAATGATCCAAATGTATTGGGCTTTGAGAGATGAGGTGCTAAACGCCTTGGGCTTAAGAAGGATAAGGTGCCAAAGGTTTTGAGCTTAAGAGAGAGATGTACCAAAGGTTTTGGGCTTTAAGAGAGATGAGGTGCCAAAGGTTTTGGACTTAAGAGAGATAAGGTGCCAAAGATTTTAGGCTTAAGAGGGATAGTAGGCCAAATATTTTAGTCTTAAAAGAGATGAGGTGCTAAAAATTTTAGGCTTAAGGTGATAGGCCAAATATTTTGGGCTTTGGGGTAGCATGAGGTGCCAAATGTCTTAGGCTTAAGGTGATGATAGACCAAATATTTTGGGCTTTGGGATAGATGAGGTGCCAAATGTCTTGGGCTTAAGGTGATGGTAGGCCAAAGTTATTGGGCTTTGAGGATTTGCCAAGGTTTTGGGCTTAGGATAGTATGTTGTGCCAAAGGTCTTGGGCTTTGAGGATTTGCCAATGTTTTGGGCTTAGGATAGCTTGTTTGGACAAAGGTATTGGGCTTTGAGGAATTGCCAAGGTTTTGGGCTTGGGATAGTGGGTTCGTTTTGAAGGTAATAGGCCAAGGATGTTAGGCTTATGGGTGATGCTTAGGTTAAAGGCTTAAGGGGTAAAGGTCAAGGTGATGAAGGTCAAGGGTGAGGATTAAGGGTATCTGAGTTTTGGGTTGGATAAGAGGTAATGGTGTTTAAATATTGTGGGGTGAAAGTGATTGAATCGAGGTGAGAGAGTTTGACCCTTCTTCGGTTCAAGGTATGACCTAGGCTTGGGATGAATGCTTGCTTTGTATATTATGGATGCATGATATGCATGGAAAAAAATATTTTATGAATATATAATTTGTGCAAGGCTTTGATTATGGTACATACAACCTAAGATCAGGTTCTACATTCATTATATGAAAGGGTAAGGGTGGCTTGCATAGGGTACCCGTCACACTGGAGCAGCGATATACCTAACCACATGTGAATCAAAGAGTCTCGCATGGGTCCAATAGTACTTGCATACTCGTAAACGTCGCGGGATGGATGATTTCACTATCGGCAAGCAGACCTAAGGAAGGTTGCCCACTCGATGTTACTTTCTATCCTTTGTTTTCCTAAGAAATCTAGATTGAAAGGCAAGGAGCCTATGCAAGTGATGCATGAAAGTCATTTTTGCATTAAAAGTGCCAAATTTTTTTAAATCAATTAGTAGTCATCTTATTTTCTTTATTAAAAAGAAGGTGGTCCCCAGCAGAGTTGCCAACTGTGAGGCCTCACTCGAGCACCGGTCCGATCCGCTAGAGGGGATCGAAATGCTCATTCAAGTTTGTACTCACGATGGAACCCTCGAGTTCAGATTGGTTGATTTTGAAAATTGACTTGGGAGTCGCCACCTTACTTTATTTTTATTTGGAAAAATATAAGGTAAAAACCCATTAATGACTCCAATTTTATCCTAAAGGAAAAAGATTACTAGCCTCGATTACTAAAGAGGATTCGGGGACTAGGTTTTCAATTCATTTTTATTAGTTTGACAAGTTTAATACACAATGGCTTAAAATTGATTTCATGAACAGTTATAAATGTATGAACAATTTAATATGCATGAACCATTATTAAAGTAAAGCAATAAAAGAAATAATAGAAACAATAGAAGAAAGAAAGAAATAGAAATACTAAATTTACAACATAAATCAAATTAGGGGATACTCCCTCTAGCCCTTATGAGTTCTATAAGAGTCACACATTCCCCAAAGTAAATAAATAAAACAAAGAAAAACAAGATCTAAATAATGTGAAAAAGGTGAAAGAGGAAGAAAGTTTATTTTAATTGGATTTGATGCTTTAGACAAGCATGCCTACGTATCCCTTCGAATGGGAATCAAAATCCACGTAGTTCACCCTTTTTACGAAGGGGGTTTGTTTAGTTTGAGCCTTTTATCATGATTTAGTTTGATTGATTAAAAGGTGAGTTGACTAATTAATTGACCTAATTGATTACCAAGTTGAAGTAATTATTTCATACTTTAATTAACTAACAACCTAGATGAACCAATTTAATTAACTAATTAAAAGCAAATCCCAATGAGGGAAAAATAAATTAAATAAAGAAAGAAAATGAAAAGAGAAAGGAAAGAAGCTTACCTTGCGCTTGAGCAGCTTTGGAATGGCGGAGACTTATCTTGGTAGGCGACGGACTTGCCTCGGATGGCGGGGAACTTTTGACTCGGCGGGTCGGCTCGGGAAGTCGCAACCCAATCTCGCTTTGTAAAGTAAGAAGCAATAACAAAGCAAGAAAAAGAAACTTTAAGACTAGAATGCTTGTTCCTTTCAGACCAAGCTTAGGAGGATGGCTCGCTTGATGTAAAGGCTAATCAAGCAAGCCACGAGGTCAGGAGGTGAAGAATAATAAGTGGGAGGTCCCCAATATATAGGGTGAAGGCTGGGGGAAAGTTTCATGAAGTTTTCGATGTGGGATGAAGGGAAAAGGAGGAAAAAACTAGAAAAAAATCAAAAAAAGGATCCGCATATCAGCTTGGCGGATATGCATATCAGCTTGGCGGATTCTCGGATCATCCCGGCGGATCTGTAGGCATGCCTTGCGGCTCAGGCCCCTATTTCGTATTTTTCATCCGTTTTCTCTCGTTTCTCATCCGTTTTCAGCGATTCGAATTGCGTTGTGCTCGTTATCCAATATCGGATGATATTAGGATGATTTAGAGGCATGAGGGATAGGTCCCGAGTCCCGAGGGTCGGATTCTCAATTTTTGGGATTTTGGAAATTTCGAATTTCAGAGGTCTGTTTACCGAGCCTAGGTGCCTTTAGTGTTCAAATGCATACTGGATGGTGCAAAATTAAGGGTTCATAGCAGTAAAGTAAAAGCAAGTAATAAAGAAGTAGTTGAAATGTTCAAAATATAAAATCCATATAAATAAAGCATGCAGGGTTCAAAGGCAACTAGTAAGAGAGGTAAATTAGCAAACACCTTGTTCAAAAGAAAGAATAAATAAGAGTCACAAGTTGCTCACTTGTTGAACAGTAATCAAGTATTCAATGATGAATAAAGAGATTAAAATAACTCAAAATAAGAAGAAGTAAACATCCTAAATCACTTTCAAGACAAGTGAGGAAAGAATTTGCTAAAGAGAAAAGTTTACTTCTCAACACAGATTAAGTAAAGGACACCTCAAAAAGACATTATAGTTCTGCAGAACAAGGACTTATATCTAATGATGAACAAAAAGTTCATGGAATAAGAAGATGAGCAAACACCAAATATGAATTAACAGATCACTAACTGACACTAACACAAGCGAAAGGTGAATAGAATGTTGGTTCCCCATTTGTTGGGACATCAAATTTGATGATGAACAAGTCATATGTAGATAGTCATTATAAACAAATAGGTAAATAAAAGCTCAATAGAAGTTCACAAAAATGGCAAACAAACTTCATAGAGGTATGACAAAAGCTCATCAAGAGTAAAGATAAAGACAAAATAAAGTGGGCAGTACACCAGCCTAGATCAAATAATGAAAAATAGTATGTAGACCTTAAAAAAGACTTAATATGAAGGCATAATAAATCCACAAACATCAGTTCGAAGGTAAGCATAAGCTAAGCTATTCAACAGGAAGAACAATAGTGAGTGTTCAATAGGAAGAACAACAATGAGTGTTCAACACATAGCAAAAATTAAGCCTGGAAGGAGATGACATGTTTTCATCAATGTTAGCTATAGTCTCTCCAAGATTTTAAGTAATATTCTCATATTGAAGTTAGTCAAAGGAAACAGTTGAACACCCAAGGAGGAGATCTTCAACCAAATTAAAATCATAGTTAGAGAATCTGGACTGTAGTACCGTATGAAGTCATGCTTACACCTGCTCTTGATTGAGAATGGGAAGACTATATGCACTAATCCAAGATCAACTCATTAGAGATCATTTACTCACTCGATAATTAGACACATATGAACGTGTTGAACAATAAAAGAAAAAAAGAAAGAAGAGAGAAAGAGAAAGAGGCTAAAGAAAAACATAAAGCCCTGCAAATTTGTGGCTAAAAGGTTGTTCAACATCATTCAGTATAGTAAAAAAGTTTATTGACCGGCTCACAATTTATGAAGCAAGGGAACTTAAGTATTCAATAATATAACATTGAATAGACAACAGGTATGTAAGTTCAGAGAATATAAAAATTTGTTACTTAACACACAAAGATAGCTCAACAAATCGCCAGTTGATCATACACTAGTGTTTTCAAAGACATAGAGAAAGAACAGAAATTTGCTCACCTTTTTTTGGGCAGGACATCTAATAACAGAATATTTAGAAAATAAATAAATAAAATATGCTGATTACGGCATCTAAAAATCTGCCATAAATCAAGAAAATCTACTCCAATATAGATACGAAAAAGGAACTGATCTATTCCTTTTGGGAAATAAATATTCACATCCAAGAAGCACACCTTTAGTCTAATTTGGATTGTGCACATCCTTTTCCTACTCAACATCCACCTACTGGAAATCTATATAAACACCACTCAAGGTTTGCATTTGGGGCTATCTTTCAATTCGCAAAAAGCTTTATCACACATTAGATTACATTATTATGACACAACATATTACATAACATATTCATTAATCACATTATTATCTCGATTCTCATAATTTTTTCACTGGAATTTGACTTAAGCATAGTAGTGGACACGTTGGGTAAGCCGACATCCATTCTCATTGTTATCTTATTTTTGCAGGTCTCAGATCCAGGCAATTCAATGAGTGAACTGTCAATCATAGTAAACATTCCCAGTGAACAAATTTCCCTTTAAGAGTTATCATTAGATTGATAATTATATTTAAAAATATTATATCATATCAATAGAAATTAGAGTAATAAAAATATAAAATAAATAAATTATTTGCGAACTTATTAAATGCTTCTAATTAACAATGGAGACCTGCAAAAAAGGGAAAGAGAACACCGGGGTGTTCCCAGCGACCCTACTCTAATGATTAAGTTAGTTTGGAAAATGAAATATTGCAATAGGCTTTTCTGTATTTTTCTACATACGTACCTTTCTGCAGTTAACTTGCTATTTATTGGTATCAGTATCACTACTAGAAAGAATCAAATTAGCGATAGATTTTTAGCGATAGATTTAATCCGTCGCTATTAGCGATGAAATAGCGACTGATAAGTGGATCGAAATTGTAAAATAATTAGCGAAGGAATAGCGACGGATTAAACCGTCGCTAAGTGTGGGGCCAGTTTTAGCTACAGATTTTGCAAATTTAGCAACGGATTAGGCCTTCGCTAAATAATCCGTCGCTATTTTTGACAAATGAAATTGAAACGCATCGTTTTATTTAAAATGGATTTTTCCGTCGCTAAACTTGCAGACATTATAAAAACCAGTTCCCTTCTCTCTCCTCTCTCTTCGAAATCAAAATCCCTAAAATTTCAAAACCCCAAATCTCCCTCCCGACCTCCACCTCTCAATCCCCACCTCTCTCTCACTCCCTTCCCTTTCATTCGTTGAGCTATCTCTCTCTCTCACCCTCCCCATTTCTGGTATGTTGTGCGCAGCAAAGAAGAAGGAAGAAAGATTTGCGAGGTTTTTTCAGGAAAAGAAAGAAGAAGAAGGAGAGAAAAAAGCAAGAAGGAGCTTCGTGTGAATCTTCAGCTGGTTCAGGTAATGGGTTCCTTCTCTGTTTAAATTTCAATATTTTCCATTTTTTTTATCCGTTTCTATGTTCCTTCTCTGTTTTTTTTTCGTTTCTGTGTTTCAATATTTTTTTTTTGTTTGTGTTTCTCATATTGTTGCTCAAATTGATGCTGCGGGATTGTTGTGCATATTTTTTTTTAAACTTAATATATATATATATATAATTTGTTCAAAATTATGAATTTAAATTGTATAATATGAAATTAGAAATTTAAAAAATATTGATATGATTGTTAGTTTTGAGAATGAAAATCCAATTATTTAGAGGTAAAATAATAATAAAATTAGAAATTAAATTATAGAAAAAAATTATGAATTGATTTTTTATTTGAATTATTAGGGGTAAAGTTATTTGAAATGAAATTGTTTAAAATTATAAGGCATGAATTGTTTGATAGGAATTAAATAGAGGTAAATATTAGAATTAGAGGTAAAGTTAAAAGAAAATTATAGGTTAAATTATTATAAAATTAAAAATTGATTAAAATTATATGTTAAATTAATTTCTTATTATAATTGTAGAATCAACTAAAATATTAATTTACTGTTATATATATTAATTTGATAATGACTTAATTATCAAATTATTGTTGTTAGTTTGTGTGGATTTATATTTATTAAATTTGTATTAGTAATTATAATGTGTGATTGAATATTGGGTCCTAAAATGGGCTATGGTGCATGTTGAGACTATATAATTGTATTGAATTATGTTTTATGCAAGAGTTTTTACCGAAATGGGTAAAATATTTCCTATAACTAGGACGTTACAGGAGAGATTCTGCAAGATTTTCGATAGAATTTATGAATAAAGTGTTAATTAAATATAATAATTATTATTATTATAAGTAAAATATAAAATTAGAGATAATTACTAGGTAAAATTAGTTGTTGATGAAAATTAGAAGTAATAGATTTATGTAATAAAAATTGGATTAAAATAATCAAAATTAGTAATTTTTTATTGTTAATTAAAAAAATAAAATAAGAATATAAATTATTATGGTTAATTTGATAATATAATTATAATTATT
>CATKHJ010007202.1:0-18949 GCA_949750685.1 Vernicia montana | reverse complement strand
TGGCCGGCCAAGTAATGTTAAAGAACCAATTAATTATCAACAAATGTTCTACTAAAATCCATATAAAAGTCTCCATTTTCTACACTCTTCTCCAAATCTCTTCTATTCTCTACCTATTTCTTTTTATTATTTTCTTTCTCTCAAAAACTAAGCAATTCTTGTTCTTCCAAATGGAATGCCCGGCCATACTAGCATCTAAAAGAGAAATTATCCAAGCTTAAAGGTAAGTGTAGTTTTTAACTTCTTTTAAGTAAACCCATGCATTTAAGCAAGTATTGTTATATTTTCCTTGGGGAAGTAAATATATTTTTTAGATACTATGGGTATAATTAAAGAGATTTATTTTTAAATGTATTATGAGCATAGAATATGTTTAATTGGATAAGTGAATGATTAAATTGAAGTTAGAATACTTAAATTTGCAAGAAACTAATTAGGGTTTTGAAATATAATAGAAACTTGTGGCTATTAATTCGTAGTTTTCAAAGAGGTATTAGGAAAATTTCAAAACATAAAAGTTTTAGGTCTATATCTTGTCTATTTTTTGACCAAATTTCAGATCATTTGGAGTTCATTTGATATGGAAAATGAATATGGAACCCCAGACTGCCAGATTATGTCCTGTGCAAGATAGAATTGTATATAGTTATTGTAATTGATTTAATTCAGTGGGCAAATGATATTTGTTTTTCACTAAATTTGTTATTAATATCCATATATATGTTATTTATATCTCCTAAAATTTTTATGGTAAAAGGATAACATTTGTATGGTAAATAATTGACTTAGTGTAGACTGCTCTGATTGTCGAGCAGGATAGCAGTCCCAAATTTACCCTTTGATTTGAGGACTTTAGAGACTGAATTATAGGAAACACAAAACATAAGAAATGTTAATATATATTTTTTATAATACCTAGTTTAAGGAATTTTATATTGGATATGTATGTTGTAAAGTACAATCATAATTGTAAGGAATGGTCAGTCTGCCCCTGCAACAAGAGCATAGCAGACTTTGAAAATTTTATGAGAATTGTGTAGAAATTAGTTTGATCTGAATTTTGTATATGTTAAATCCTTATATGTCTATTTTAATATAAAAAAAGAATCAAATCATTTGGATTAGTAAAACATGTGTTATGGTAGAAACAGTCTTGTTAGGTCATGATAGACTACAAGAATGTATCCATGAAATTATGAAGTTTTAGTTTGCATTTAGAGATTGAATGAATTCTCATTGTATGTATGATGGATTGTAGCTATTATAAGTAGCCAAAAAAAGTGAGGAGGAGCATGATGTAGAGGATCAACCTTGTTACATGAGGTGAAGAAAGGAAATTGTGTATGAAAGCTTTTGATTATAGGTGAGTAGATAATATGCATTATGCCATCATTATAGATTTGTTTTCCATGTTATATTTCATTACAAGATTTCATGAAATTGAGATTTCAAGTTCCATACTTTCACAATTATATGTTTCATGAATTTCAAGAATAAGTTTTCAAGAATTTCAAGAACAAAATTTTAGGTTTCATGTTTTCATGATTTCCATATTATTATTTATTAAAAATCTATAAGCTTTATATATTTTATGAATTTCAAGTAAAAGATTTCAAACTTCATGAATTTCGAGAATAAATTTTCAAAATTCATGATTACATGATTTTCATGTTATTACTTAAAATTTTATAAGTTCCATATGTTAAAACTTTACAAGTTTGATATTTCCATGTATCAGGTATTCAAGTTTCATGATTTCAAAATTTACAAGTTCAAGATATTAAAATCCATGTTTTTATGATTTTCATGTCCAAGATAATCAAGTTTCATGTTTGCACAATTTTCATGTCTAAGGTTCTCAAGTTCCATGATTTCATAATATTCATGTTCAAAATATTCAAGTTTCATGATTTCATGATTTGTATAAATTTATAAGTTAATTGTAGTATCACGTTCCATGTTTATGAATTTACAAGATTGTAGAATTTCTTTATTTTATTACTTACAAATTGATTGAATTATTAAGTTTCATGTAATGAGTTTGCAAGAATAAAAGTATTACTTGTTATTTATTCATTTTTATGAAATGAGAATGTGAACAATGAATAGAAATCCTTCACTGATGGGAGTTCCATCAGACTGTGTGCACATAGTAGCTCACTTGACAGGGCAAAATTTATCAAGGTTCCACCTAGGAGGGCCAAGTGTCCTAGGGGGCAAGAACTTGATCAGTCTTGCGTTTCATGATACAATTACAAGTTCAAGTTATCAAGTTTACAAGTTCTCATGTACAAGTTGATTTCTGTTTCATTTGTGAACAATGGCAGATTGTAGAAATATTTTTTTTTTTGAAATGCAAGTTTAGTAATACTGTTTGATAAATAAGTTTATTAAACATTATTTGATTTACAAGTTATCATATTATTACGTTATCAAGCTTACAAACTATAAAATATTAATTTATTTTCAAGTTTCAAAATGCTATTGACATTCAATATTATTAAAAGCTATTTGACATGCAAGTTTTTTTTTTTTTAAAAAAAAAAAATACCATTTCATGATTGTATTCTTTCCACGTACATATTGTATATTATTTATTCACTGAGCTTTTTCCCAAAGCTCACCCCCTCTACTCACCAGTATTTGCAGGAAATTATAAGAAGCAGTGAATTTCCTTTGAGTTAAGGACGTCAAGAATTAAAATCACAGTAGAGCTCTATGGGTGTCAGAGAAGTATATAGTATTAGCTTGTATAAGTATATTAATTTAAATTGTATTGATAATGTAACTGGCGAAAATGATAAATATGAAATTATGTTTATTTACGAATCAAGACATTAAATTGCTTAAGAGTACGAGTTGATTAAGATATTGAGCATGGAAGTTTGGGGAAATCAATTGAATGAAGTGAGGTTATGATTATACTGGGAGTGTATGTTTTATGCATGTTGAGATCTTGGGCATATTATGTAATGGATAAGGTATAGTTACAGCTGTTATGCTGTTATATTTGCATGTGATAGTTAGTGCTCATGAGTTCTACGAGTGATTGGTGCCCTTACGGCTACCCATGCCCTATGATCATCGCGGCTCTGAAAATGGGTCGTGACACTTACCCAGCAAGTTTGACCAGTCGTTCTCCCATAGATGGTGCCAATTTGATTAGTCTAAAATCAACAGGAGGATACTAGGTTGAACTTGTTGATACTAGGCCTTGTTCTTAGTAGAAAACCTTACTTAAGCCTGCAAAAGGGGAAGAATCACATCAAAGGGCTAAGCCTTGGCTTGGTTAAGACACTCCGATACTTAAGTTAGTATCAATAATAGAGATGATGATCTTCTGGAAGAAGATGATTCCCAAAAGTTCAGTGAGCTTTTTAGAGAGAAGAAGGAGGTGAGAAGTCGTAGAGAGAGCTACCTGAAAATGGTGATGCAGTCAACCTTTTATACTATGTGAGTTCTCTCTCTAAGTTGGTGGGTGATGGATATAACGGGTAGACAGGTTCTGCCATGGCAGACTAGGTCATCATGATTTTATATCTCACGTGGGGGTAGGAGCTATCCTATAACTGACACAAAGTGGCAGTTGAGCTGAAGTGAGAGATGTGATAGGTCACTTTTCTGATAGTGAAACCCTTCGTCGCAAGTATTCTTCATAGTTTAGGAGAACGACTTATTGATGGAGACTTCTTATTCGAAGAAGTATCGTCGAAGAGGTACTTACAGAGGCTTTCTTCGGCTAAGATAGGAGATGGCTCGCTGAGTCATAACTTTGTGGGCCCGTCATGGGCAAGGTGTATTTTAGATCTCTCTAAGTGCAATTAGATTATTTGAGAGATCTTTTTGAAAGTTTCTTTGGGTTTCTCTAGGCTCAGAGAATGAGGACTTGATTCACATATTATCTTGGTCCATCTGGCCCAAAGGGCATGTCTAAATTCTATCTTTATCATATATATAATATTTTTGATAAAAAAAGAAAATCAAACTTTATTGTAAATCGGTTTATTAGCTCAGTATATCAAAGACAATAAGAAGATATATAAAGTAATAAAGTAAAGTGAGAGAGAGAAAATATGTAGAGATAAAAGGGCTTCAAACTCTTATTATTAGATTAATTCTAACTTTCCTTATATAGAGGAATAATTAGGGTTTAGTGTATACAATATTACTGAAATAACCCTATACTATAATCTCTCTAAAATACATACTCAAGAATATTTAAGTAATATTCACATATAATAATTATTTATAACAAACTTAACTAACATACATAAAACACAATTTAAACCTAGTCCAAATGGTGTAACCACACTTGAAATTGAAAGCAATATTCCAATTCAATATCTTATAATTTTAAAATTAATTAGGGTTACCAAAGCTACTTGCATTATTCATCATATCATCTTGTAAAACAAACACAAGCCAACCAAGCCTAAAAGTATCAAATCCAATAGGCAAGTGCTAGAGGAAGAACAAATCCATCAAATAAATCACTCTCATGGTGTCTAAATATTCTATAATTATTAGGCTTGAACTCGGGTAAATGAAAAGTAACGCGGTTATTAAAAATGCTTTTAAGAAAAATTTTGTCTTTATTATTTTAAATTTAATACTTTTGGTTCTTGTAATTTATCAATAACTTTATATTTTCGTTATTTATTATAAAATTTCATTATATTTTACATTAATATTTAAAGTCTCTATATGTTTCATTGAAAATAACTTATTTAAAAAAAAGTTTTTATTATAAAACATTTTTCAAAAAATTAATTATATGTTTTTTTGGTTGTAATGTTAAAATTTAGTTGGAAAATATTAAAATTTTCAATAAATAAAACTATAAAATATATAAACTTTAAAAAATCATAATTTTTAATTTATTATTCAATTATGAGAAAAAATACATATAAAATAATAAATTATGGTGGTAGCTAGTAACCAAACCTATTCATGAGTTAGATCACAAGTTTTAATTTGTGAAAAAAATTATGGATCGATGAACTCAATTTTAAAAAAATTCAACATTTTTAAAACTTAAATCTTGGTGGTTAGCGATGGTAGCCAATGATTGGTGCAGTGTTTTAAAAATCATATCGGACCGATCGGTTTAACCAGTTGAATTGAGAATTATTGGTCAATTTGGTTCGGTTCACTGAAAAACTAAAATTTTGGTTAAACCACATTTTGATCGATTTTTAGTCAATTTTAACTTATCGGACCTCTATTAATGGGAATCTGATAAAAAAAAAATTTTAAAAAAAAAGAAATAAAGAGGTTTTATCCAACCGGTCGGACTATCGGTTTAACCTGTTTGACTGATTGAATCGCAAACTGATGACCTGACCGATTCGATCATCGAACCAATTTTTAAAACACTGGATTGGTGGTGACCATCATTACTCAATGATGATCAACAAAATTAATAATTATTTATTTATATATTTTTCTTTCATTATAATAAATTTAATAAATTAATAAAATGATTATCTTCTTTAAAAAGGGGAGTCATTTCTCTTTAACAATGCCTTAATTTTCTTTTAAACTAAGAAAATATTTTATGTTGATCATTTTTAATAAGTGCCCCTAATATTAGAGATTGTGAAGGATATTATTGATTAAAATATTTTTCACCAAATAAACTAAAGTTAAATCATTATTCTATTTTAATATTTTAAATTTAATACATTTTTATATTATTATAGTATAAATATTTTAATCTCTTAAACTTATATTTTTTATTCATGAGAATATAATGATTGAAATTATTAATTTTAAACAGCTTAATAGATAAATTTATACTAAATTTTGTATGTTTTTGTAATCATATTCTATTTTTTTTTTTTTTTGTCAATTCTATCTAAATTTGAAAATTTAGTTGTATTTTACCCTAAAGTTAAAATAATAATAATAATAATAATAATAATAATAATAATAATAATAATAATAGTAATTTGAAGAGGAAAAGTGAAATTAATATTGAAATTTATTATACCATATTATCAATTTAACCTTTATATTTCGATAGCAATTAATTTGGTTGTTCAACTTTGTAAATTTAGTAAACTACTAATAATTAAATTAACGATTCAGTTAATCAAATTTATAAAATTAAAGAGTTCAATTAATTTCAATTAAAATTTAAAGATTAAATTAATAATATAATATAATAAATTTAAAGTCTAATTTGTCATTTTCATCTTTTAACTAATAAATTTTTTCTTACAATTATGATTTAGGTTAGAATTATAACTTAATTTTTAAATTAAAATAAAATTATATATATATATATATATATATATAAGCCAAATATATTTTAAACAACAGCTTAAAAAAACAGAAATATGAATACAAAATCTTTGTTTTACTAATTATTTTCTTGGGTTAGGGAAACGATCTCATAAAGAAAGAAAAGCTAACATCTCGGTCAAAAATTCACAGCCAAATTATAAATAAGATCTCCTCTTTTTAATTGATGTTGAAATGAATCTTTAATATTTTTTTTTTGAGACCCTTAATCTTTTTAAAATGACACATGTAAAATTTTTTCTTTATATTTTATTAAATAAAAGTTAAAAAAGTCTAATGTAAAAGATGAGTCTCATTATTTATGATTTATATTAATATGAAAAAATAATTTTTTAAAAATTAAAAGTAATTAGATATAATAAACCGATCAAAGCAAATGAAAGTTTTTACATTTATATAATTTTTTTAATGTAATTTTAATAAATTAATAATAAATTGTAATGAGTATATAATTTTTCTCTACAATTATGTTTAAAAAATAAATTAAAATAATTATATTACATGAAATATAATAATATTTTAATATTTTATATAAGAATATTTTTTTATAAATTATACTTTAATATATAAGAATTAATAAATCATTTTATATTAAATTAAATTTGTAATATTTTAATTAATTAATTAATTTTATTAATTTGAATTTTATAAATATTAAATTTTCTTTAGTTTAAAAAATATTTATATAAAAATAAAAATTAATACATACATGCATAAATATTAATTTTTTATTTTTAATATCACTTAATAAAAATTTTAAATTATGAACGAAATTTTTTTTATATATATATCATTTTAAAAAAAATTAAAGGTTTAATTAAAAAAATAAAAAAATAAATAAATAAAAATTAAGAGTTGATTTCAGCAGCATAAGTGTCAATGACAAGATTCTATTTGTACTTTAGCCAAAATTCACTTGCAACTTTTAAGGACCCACACAGTTGAAAATTTTGATAAAGAAGAAGCACTCACTGTGAGAGTGGCTGTGGCTCCAATTCCCTCAAAATTTGCGAAATCAGTGGGTCCCTTTTGCTAGAGTCGGCAGCTCCAGCTCTAGCTGTCTGCAAACATGGCCTTCTTCAGAATCCCATGCCCCTCTTTTGGTTTCTATCACTCTCTTCTATTTCTTTCCTTTCTTTTCTATAGAGAAAGAAAGAGATAAAGAGGATCCAATGCTCTCTGCTGCCTCAGCCTCTGTCTCCTCCTTCCTTTTACTTGGGTGTCTGGTGACTACTACTTTTGCAGATGACCCTTCTATTTTCTTTGATTGGACTGTCTCTTACCTTAATGGATATCCTCTTGGAGTGAAACAACAGGTTCTTTCTTTTTTTATTCCTTGCAATTTTATTTCTTTGTTGTTTAATCATTTACTTTGTTACTTCTTTATTAATGGGTATTCTTCGAATTGCTGGAAATTTTTTCTCACTGTAATTCTAATTTTTGTTCGAAACCCAATTTTATTCAATAGCATCTAGTTTGGAATTTGAATTAAATGCTAACTTCTCAAAATTAATTTGGAACTTTCTCTCTTTTGGGATTGTGATGCTCTGTCCTTTTTCTCGTTTTAGTGAATCTTCTATGAGTTATGGCTTATGGTTGGTTGTGAAATTGTTACTATTTGAATTATTATTCCAGGTGATTGGGATTAATGGGCTATTTCCTGGACCAATTCTGAATGTTACTACAAATTGGAACGTGTTCATCAATGTCAAGAATGAACTTGATGAGCCATTGCTTCTCACATGGTATAATAATAATTATTATATATGCTTACTACAATTTGAAAGTTATTTAGAACAAAATCTGTTATTCATGAAATCATGAATGATGCTTAAAGTTAGTTACTTTCGTGTAGGAATGGCATACAACATAGGAAAAATTCCTGGCAAGATGGTGTTTCGGGGACTAATTGTCCAATTCCTGCTGGGTGGAATTGGACTTATCAGTTTCAGGTCAAAGATCAGATAGGGAGTTTCTTTTACTTCCCTTCTCTCCACTTCCAGAGAGCAGCAGGTGGTTATGGAGGAATCATTGTTAACAATAGAGATGTCATTCCACTACCATTTGCAGTGCCTGATGGAGATATTACACTTTTTATCAGTGATTGGTATACAGATAGTCATAAGGTCAGTAAAGATGGTGTTTGGCTTTTTGCTTGTGGTGAAGATCAGCTGCTTTAATTGGTTTATGTGCTTGACTGATGCTATGGGGTAAACAGGAACTGAGGAAGCATGTTGAAAAAGGAGATGACCTAGGAGTTCCTGATGGTATCCTCATTAATGGATTTGGTCCTTACAGATATGATGAAGCTCTTGTCCGAGAAGGCATTACTTATCAGATAGTAAATGTTGAACCGGGTAAGTCTCTGAGATGCGCCTCTTATGCTCAATTTGCTATTATTTCTTTTTTTAGAACATGAATCTTCCTTGGAGGAAATGATTACATAATTATAATTTGATTTTTTCTGAAAAAAATTCAGTAAGTAGGCTTTCATATTCGAGGAGATTTGATTGTCACATGGGGTCAGATGATATTTACTTATAATGGCAGCCATATATCATTCTCAAAGTAATGATCAAAGGTTGAAAGTGTCAATTTGATGTAAGTTTGATCCCTTCCATCTTATTTTTGCCCCCAATTCAGAAGATGGGTTTCATTGGCATGTGCTTTGTGAAGAACAATAAAGACACATTTGAATCTGTTATTGGCAGTCTTCTTTATCCTACCTGTCTTGCTTAGTGTTTGATACTCGTGTCTTGATTTTCATAGCAGTTACATTGAGTTTCTGTCCCTTAGACTTGAGTTATTTCATTCAGAAAGTTTTGTGAAAATATCTCATTACAGTTCTTAAACCTGTCATTTGAGCTTCTTACTTGCTATAATGCCCTTTTTTGTTTTGGTTTCTTCTAGCAAAAAGGCCTTATGCGTTCAAATGATACAAATTGAATTTCTCCTGTTACATGAAGTGTCCAAACTGTCCATGCATTACCAAAAAAATTGTTACTATGTATTATATGCCTTTTTCTCCTCTTGAAACCTGTGCAAACTAGATATCTAGTAAGGACTTACTTCCTACAAGTGATGTTGAAAATAAAGGGTCTAAAGCGCAAGGAATTCTCTAGGGAGTAATACCCCATCAACTATTGAAGGTTTTTCATTCTCGAATATTTAACACCATAATTTTCAGCCAGCTGCACACATGCTTTTTTTTTTTCTTTTGGATTGACATTGTGGTTCAGATGCTCTTAACAACATTTTTTATTCATAAGTTTTTTCCTGCTCTTTTTGATATAGCTAGATGCTTTATATTTTATCTTAAACAGGAAAGACATATCGACTCCGAGTGCACAATGTTGGTATCTCAACCAGCTTGAATTTCAGAATACAAAACCACAACTTACTTCTTGTGGAGACTGAAGGATCATACACTGTTCAGCAGAAATATGAAAACATGGATATTCATGTGGGTCAGTCGTATTCATTTTTGGTAACAATGGATCAAAATGCTACCAGTGATTACTACATTGTTGCCACTCCCCGATATGTATCATCTACCTGGACTAAAGCCGCTGGAGTTGCTATCTTGCACTATTCCAATTCTCAGGGACCTGCTTCAGGTCCTCTTCCTGATCCTCCTAATGAATTCGATACATATTTCTCAATGAATCAAGCAAGATCCATAAGGTTGTAGTTAATATACATCTCTTTGGATTAACATTGAAGATATTGTTAACCTCCACCATTTTGAGCTGTTAAAAAATATTTCTTTACCCTGTTATAGAATGCTGATTAATTGATAATCTGGGATGAGATAATCTTTTAAGCTGCTTGGTTACAAGTTTTACAGAAAGGAGGAATTGATGCAACATTAAAATTAAAATGCCAATTGTTTGCTTTTATATCGAGTACAATTTCCTTGAATTTTCATATGCAAATAACTGCTTTTGATTTTCATGGATGCTGGGCTCATTGTTGATAGATTTTTGTTATCTCTGTGCATTTTCAGATGGAATGTCTCAGCCGGTGCAGCTCGTCCAAATCCACAGGGATCTTTCAAATATGGTGAGATTACTGTGACAGATGTATATGTGATCCTCAATAGGCCTGCAGAGCTTATTAATGGGAAGTGGTGTACTACCCTTAATGACATTTCATACTTACCACCTTCAACACCCTTGAAGCTTGCTCAGCAATATAACATTTCAGGTGTCTACAAGCTTGACTTCCCTAACAGACCGATGAACAGACCTCCCAAAGTGGATACATCTCTAATTAACGGCACTTTCAAAGGTTTTATGGAAATAATCTTTCAGAACAATGACACCACTGTCCAGAGCTACCATATGGATGGATATGCATTCTTTGTTGTGGGGTGAGCTTTCAGTTTTGATATGCTTATCATCTCTATTCCTAAGCAATAGATGCAGAAATTAGAAATGTAATTTTGCAATTTCTTTGTCTGTATTGCAGTATGGATTTTGGAGTGTGGACAGAGAATAGCAGAGGCACATACAACAAATGGGATGGTGTTGCTCGCTGCACTATACAGGTATATTCTCTTGTAACCTCCATTCCAAATGCTTTTGTATGAAGCCATTACTGGATATCTTTTGCTGGGAAAGCTTAGGAGGGACAATAGAGAGTGTATTTTGTGGAAAAGAAAACTAGAGGTTGCTCCTAAAACATCATGGAAAAAGAAATCTGGAGTTATTTTCTAGAAATTAACCAAGGAGAATTATATACTGATATGAATGTTAAACTGCATGAATGACATACCAATATAATGGCGTATTTTCTTCAGAATGTAAATAGTTTCTTTACATTAACTGAAAAAAATAATGTGTTTCGTAATTTATGTTACCAAGTAGATATGGTACGTGTTCTGTTGAAATATCAAATCTTTGTTTTGAATGTGTGCTTATCATTTTATACCTAGTCTTGTCTGACAGAAATCAGAAGGGGAAGTGAATAGGCAAAAGGGTTTTACAGAAAAAAAAAATATTTCTGGATTGGTTTTTTTATTACTTCTCTTTCTATGAGTATAAAGAGAATTACATGGACATGAATCATGATTCACATAAAAAGGAATTTATGCTCATCATTTTTAGAATTACAGGTCTTTCCTGGAGCGTGGACTGCCATCTTAGTTTCTCTAGACAATGCTGGCATTTGGAATCTCCGTACACAGATTCTCAACTCTTGGTATCTGGGTCAGGAGGTTTATGTGAGCGTTGTAAATCCAGAAATTGATACATCTGAGCTTTCTTTGCCTGATAATAGCATATATTGTGGCCTATTATCACCCTTACAGAAGTAAGATTTCAGAAGCAAAACTGTGCTTGATCAGTTTTGTTAACATACATAATTTCATGAAAAAGATATTCAGTTTTGAATTTAATTTTGGCTGAAGTTTAACCTTCATTTGGCTGTTCTATTATTTTCATGTAAATTTTCATTAAGCTTATGAAATTTCGCAATATATGGAATCATGCATAACTATTGGACTTAAACTGCTACTCAAAAATCTCATGGACAACTTTGTCATAATCTCTCATTCCTTTACATTTCCTTTTTCCAAATTTTCAGGGACCAGGCTCAGAGATTCAAGTTTTCCAGTGCACCATCACTTCCGAGTACAAGAACAACAATTTTTGTTGCATTAATCACAGCCTTGTATGCAAGTTTTGTCAGGTAACAGACATTGAAATAAGGGAATGTGAGAAAATGCAATCCGTTCCACTGGATATGAATTCATCCATTGAAAGTAGCATGGGATATGTTGTTGGATGAAAGGCTTGTATCATGGTAATTGACATGCATTATCTGTGTTGTTGTATAATAGTATTTGATGTATTCATGCAATTCAAGTGTGTTATCAAAAGCTCCATTCTCACTAGTATTAGTTCCCAACCCAGAACTGTACAGATTCAACTAAATTTTGATTGGCTAGCTAACCATAGTGTCATTCTTTGTGCATTTACTTGCGTGTATGGTTTGCTTTTAGTTAGACTAAAGAGGTGAGCTTAATACCTAGACTGGTTGATAACAAAGCGTAAGTTTGACTAAGTCCGGTTTGGCCCGGCTATTTGAGTCTGGTCATATAAATAAGGTCCGCACAAATTTTTATCTATATGACTAAGGTCTGCATAAATTGGCTCAAATTTAATTTTTTCTTCAAATAAAAATAAAAATAAAAACAATAACTATATATTATACTAAAAATAAAGTATAATTTATAGATTATACTAACATTATTTATGTAAATGTAATATTTAGAAATAATAAATATAAATATTATATTATATAAGAATTCAAGTTGCCTCGGACTCGAGCTCAAACTTTTAATAACAAAATCAAGATTTGGCCCGTTTAAAAAATGGGCTTTCTCTTTTATCCAAGGTCTGAACATCGGGCTTATTATTATTTTTTTTAAATCCTCCCATTTTTAAGGCGGGTAATCCGGCCCTTAAACAACTTTGTTACACAGGGTTGTTTCTTTTTTTGTTTTTTTTTTTTTTTGGCATAATTTATATCTTTGCAAATAAAAAGGTCAAAAGCTCAATTTCCCCTTCAACTATAAGTCTAAGTTCAATTCCATCCTTTTTTTTTTCAAGATGACTTAATTACATCCTCTAACTACAAAATGTGGGTCAATCAAACCCAATCCTTAGTAGCTTATAAAATACTCCCTTCATTTTTTTTTTTATTAATGTTTTTTGAAGAATTTTTTTTTTCAAATTATCCATTATTTTAAAAATCAATAAGACTTTAATTTTTTTATTTATTTTATCCTTATCCTTTTATTATTTATTACTCTATAATTAATGTACATATTATTTAGTATTCTATAACAAATGAGGATAATTTGATTATTTTTTTTTTGTAGAACTTAATATAATTAATTGCTTCTTAATATTTGTGAAATAATAAAAAATGTCAATTAAAAAGGAACAGACAGAGATGTTAATGATTTGGAAAAGTTGCAATTTTTTTTATTGCTTTGGCCCACTTTCTCTTAAAGTTAGTGAACTTTCCAATTCAAGAAAGCTTAGTTTCCAATAAATTATATGCGTATTACTTTTTCCATTTCTTTTTATATGTCTTTTTTGTTATTTCATAAAGATTAAAAATAATTAATTATTTTAAATTTTAAAAATAAGATAACTAAATTACTTTTATTGATTATAGAGTAATAGATAATATATGTATTAATTATAGAGTATATGATAATGATAGAATTAGAAAATAAAAATTAAAGTCTTATTAATTTTCTAAAATGACAGATATTTTGAAAAAAAAATCTTAAAAAAAAAAAGCACAAATAAAAAAGAAGGGAAGAGTATAAGTTAAGAGTCCACGTCATCACTTCATATAGTCAGTCTCCTCTTCCCATTTCCATTTGCTTCTTCACTCTGCATTTCTAATCATTCCTTTATTCATTCATTATGTCAAACTATAGACTGTGATTGCAACTTTAGATTGGGTGAATCCAATCCATTCACTCAAATTCTTGTTCCATTTCAGAGTAGTTATTACTTATTAGAGCAGCACGTAATTAACTTTCATTTACAGTTTATCATTCTTGTCAAATATGATGTCAAATTCTGGAAAAGTAATAATCTTTTCTTGTCAAAGAAAACTTTGATCAAGTTCCTCATGCCTTTTGAGGGAAGTTGTTTGCTCTTTTCTGGGAAGTGGGAAGCCAATTATGCTTCTGCTTCCCCTTCCCTTCAGCAATCTCTTTATTTCTACAAGCAGGAGTCCAAGGCTCTTCCTCTTTGTATTTGTAACTTCCAACGTATCATGGTCACTTTCTGTCCAAGGCATGCAAACCTCTATGATTTGACAATTCAAACCGTGTTATTGTGCATAGCTCAAACTTTATGAGAATGTTTGATTAGCGGAACAGAATACACAAAAAAAATAAAATAATTATTTTTAAAAAAATAAAATAGATTAGGAATAAAATAATTATTTAATTTTTATAATTTGGTTCATACTATAGAATAATTATTTTATTCCACATAAATAATCATAATATCTTTATAAATTAATTTCATTATTAATATTAAAATTAAATATAATTTTTTCAAATTTTATTTAAGAAATAATAATTTAAATGCATAATAAATAAAAAATTTATTTGACTTAAAATTTAAAAAAATATAAAAATATTTTTTTAAATTAATTACCTAAATTAATTTTTTGTTCTATTTACTCAATTTGTTTTTAAAAAAATTGATTAAAGGAGTTAAAATTTTAAAATAAACAGTAATATATATATATATATATATATATATATATATATATATATATTAAAAAAAACTAAAAATGAAAATCTAAAAAAAAAAAAGTAATAGTATTGGGCTTGAACTTACCAATATTTTTTTAAGAGTAAAAAATAAAAATACTCTATTCCATAGTTTAAAAAATACATATTCTTTAATTTTTGTAAATTTAAATCAAAATAAATAATAATTAATTTTTACATAATAATTATTCTATTTTTAGTCAATTTTATGAACCAAATATAGCATACGAATTTTTTTATTTTTTATTTTTGGTAAAAGAAGGACCAGTTACATAATGAAATGAGAACTCTTAAGGAGTAACAAGTTCATTTATTTTCGTGATTAATAAATTATGTAACACCTATAGCTCAACTTTCCAATAAATCATAAATTAAGTAATGATTCTTAACTACTAATTTGACATGCATATTTTATTATTATTATATATGTTATTTTATGATTTAAGAATATTAAAAAAATTTAAAAATATAACTTTCACATAAAAAATTGTATTTTTTAAAAATTATGTCATTTATATTACTTAACGCTTAAATTTTTAGCACTTAATTTTCATTTTTACCAAACACCATCTAAATATCTATTTTCGAATTACATTCTACTTCATTATAATAAATACGGTGAAAAGTAAATTTATTTTACCAAATAAACTAACCTTTAGCTCATCAACATTCACCAATACTATTATTATATAGTACTAATTAACAAGTTTTTCTTTTACTATATTTATCTTTGGATAAATTATTATTTAGTTTTTAAAATTTGACCTAATTAATTAATTTGTTCCTGTTTTTTGAGAAATTAATTAATTAGTCTATTAATTTTAATTTCGTCAGACTATTTAGTCATTTTATCTAGTTTTTATACTTTTTCTATTAAATTTATGAAAAAATGACTAAAATGTCATTGTACATATAATAAATATAATTTTAATTTTATTATTTAAAAATAAAAAATTCAAATTAATAAAATTATATAATAATTATTTAATTTTATTAATATAAATTTTTTTTAATTGTTATATATAATAATTATATAATAATAAATAATTATATAATTTGATAATATTAAATATAATTATTATATAAATATATAAATATTATTTACTTTTATTAATTTGATTTTATTTTTATTCTTAAATAATAAATTAAAATTATATTTATTATATATATAAGAACATTTTAGTAATTTTTTATAAATTTAACATAAAAATTATAAAAATTAGACCAAATGATTAAATAGACTGATAAAAATTAAGGAACTAATTAATTAATTTCTTAAAAAATATAAATAAATAAATAAATTAAATCAAATATCAAAAATTAAATAGTAATTTGCTAGGAATTAAATAGTAATTTACTCTCTTATCTTTTTACTCATGATTTGTTTTTTTCTATTATGTCTAGCGTAAACAGGTTTTCAAGTAACTAATTGATCTGGACCACCACTTCCCTTGTTCCTTCACTTTGTTAACTTATTGGTTGGCCAATGGGCAACTTCAACTTCCTTTGGTCATTCCTTTTCTTTAGGTCTTTTCTTTAGGTCTTTTGCTCTGTTACACTTACTACCGTGTGCAAAAACCCCATTCTTTCCCACTTTGTTATGGGTCTTGACTTGTAAGGTAATAAAAAGTCCAACAACAAACAACGTGCCCAATCCCCACTAATCTTTTGCTACAAATAAAATCATCACAGTAGTAGAGAGTTCCATTGATGGTGTTTGTTTGTGGGTAGATTTTTTTATCATTATTTTTTACACTATTATTATTATATATATATCATTTCTCAGTTCAAAAGATCCATTCTTTTCTGTTCATAGTAGCTTAAGTAGCCATGGATAAGCCTAAGACAAGTCCCATCTTGTACAGTATTGTTATTTTTTACATTTTCTTGACCTTTGCACTACTCACTCACTCTGCTCCTGAAACTGCTCTTATTACTCAACTCCCTGGTTTCAATGGCACTTTTCCTTCTAAACACTATTCTGGGTATGCTTCTAATTACCTCTTTATTTTTCTATTTGTATTATATATTATGCTGCTTATATTAGCTGCCGCTGCTTCAGATTCCTCTGTTTTCGCTCTGTTCTATTTTCTCCCAAGTTTTAGGAATTGAAGTTATGTGATTTTATTGGAACTGATGATTTTGTGGGTTTTCTTTCTTTTTTTTTTTTTGGGCTTGTAAAGGTATGTGACCGTTGATGAAAGCCATGGCAAGAAATTGTTTTATTACTTTGTTGAATCTGAAGGAAACCCATCAAAGGATCCTATTGTTCTTTGGCTCAATGGTGGACCTGGATGCTCTAGCTTTGATGGATTTGTATATGAGCATGGTACCAATTGTTCAAGTTTTTTTTCTTGTATATATACTGCAGTAATAATATTAGTTAAGAACCTCATTTTGATTGAAGTAATGCATGTTGTTTAATAGTTAGACTGTCTTTTTGCTCTTTTAACAAGGCAATTTAATTTTTCAATAATGATTTGAGAAACAAAATCACAAATTTTTGTATTGTATATCCATCAATTAAAGGCAATTATTTTGATGATTTGATCAGACTGATTTTGGATTTTATGTTTTGTGCCAAATTTATTGTCCCCATTAATGAATTAACGGTTCTGTATGTTTCTTGTGGCTTTTCTGAGTTAGTTCTTAGGTTTTCTTATGAAATAAGATTGCTTTGCTAAATTTCATTATGCAGGTCCTTTCAATTTTGAAGCTGGTAGTGCACCTGAAGATCTGCCCACATTGCATCTTAATCAATACAGCTGGTCCAAGGTTGACTTGATTTTGTTCTAAAAGATACTTCTTTTTTTTTTTTCTTTGTAGAAATTGCAATTTGCAACTTCTACTACTTTTTTTGGGTTCCATTTTCTCCATTTGTATGAAACTAATCACATCTTTATTGTTCTTTGCTTTCCAGGTTTCCAACATTTTATATTTAGATTCCCCTGCTGGTGTTGGGTTGTCTTATTCTAAGAATGGATCTGATTACATAACTGGTGATATAAAAACTGCATTGGATTCACATATATTTCTCCTTAAGGTATAAAATGAAAAAAGAAAATAAAGAAAAAAGGCATAATTTGATCTATTTATAACTGTTTCTTGTTTTCCATTGTACTTGAGTCTCATCATTTTGATATTCTGCAACCAGTGGTTTGAGCTTTACCCAGAGTTCCTTTCCAATCCTTTTTTTATTTCTGGGGAGTCATATGCTGGAGTGTATGTGCCAATGCTTTCTTATGAAGTAGTGAAAGGTAATACTAATCCTTGTACTTTTGATTGCATGTGATGAGACAATCCTAATATGCATTTTTTTGGATATTTGATAGGGCTTGATGCTGGTGTAAAGCCCACCCTTAATTTCAAGGTATGTAATCCTAATATGCATCTCTGGAAAGTCATTTCTTGAAGTTAAAAGGTCTGGCTGCAATCTTAAATCATGTCATGCAGGGATATTTGGTGGGAAATGGAGTTACTGATGAGGTATTTGATGGCAATGCTCTTGTTCCATTCGCACATGGGATGGGCCTGATCTCAAATGACCTATTTGAGGTGAGTAGAGCATTTAATTCAGATACAATGCATTTTCATGATAGTTTCTTATGTCCTTCCTTAGTGTGCTTCTTCTTATGTGTGGAAAGCAGAAGCATGAATTGTTTTAGGCTCCATTTGGAAAAATTTATTTGAAAGAATTCAATTCAATTCATTGGAAAACTCATGAATTGAATTGGATTCTTGTGCAAGAATTGTTCCAAACATTATGTACATATATAATGCATTCAATTTATTTTATTTTCTTAATTACATTTATTTATTTAATAATAACTAATTGTGTTGAAATTTTTGGAGATTAGGATATATATTTGTGTAATTTGACTATAAATTAAGTCTTAATTAATTTAAAATCTTGCGAAATGACATGATTTCTATTTACTTCAAAATAATTTCTTTTTTATACTAAAATAATTGAATTCTATAAATTACCTTTTTCCAAACATGAAAATTGATAAAATATAATTCATTTGAATTGAATTATTGCAAAATCTAAGTTTCCAAACAGGGGGTTATAGTGATGCAGTTAAGGAAAAATAAGATAAGATTTAGGAATTATTTTTATTTAATTTTTAAATTAGGAATTTTATTTAGTTTTCTTAATTCAGTTTGTTTTAGATTTCTTTAAATTAGGAATTTTATTTAATTTTCCTAGTTCAATTTGTTTTAGATTTCTTTCCTATGTTTATTTAGTTTTCTTCTTAAATAAGTATTGTAATTAGTATTAGATTCCTTTTTAGTCTAGGGTTAGGATTTATCCTAATTAGTATAAATAAG
>CATKHJ010007178.1:0-11575 GCA_949750685.1 Vernicia montana | reverse complement strand
AAAATGCCCTTATATATATAATAAATATAATTTTAATTTTATTATTTAAAAAAATAAAAAAATTCAAATGAATAAAAGTGAATAATATTTATATATTTATATAATAATTATAATTAATATCATTAAATTATAAAATTATTTATTATTATATAATTATATAATTATAATAAAAAAATATTTATATTAATAAAATTAAATAATTAAATGATTATTATATAATTATATAATTATTATTTAATTTTATTAATTTGAATTTTTTTATTTTTTATTTTTAAATAATAAAAGAAAATTATATTTATTATATATACAAGGGCATTTCAGTCATTTTCTTAAAAATTTAACAGAAAAAGTACAAAAATTGGACAGAATGACTAAATAGTCTGACGGAACCAAAATTAAGGGACTAATTAGTTAGTTTCCCAAAAAGCAGAGATAAGTTAATTAATTTGGTCAAAACTCAGGGACTAAATAGTAATTTGCCCTTAAATATTTTATGGACTTTATCAATATAAGCACATTAATATTAAGCTCACAGATAAAAAAAAATGCCAAAATAATATTTATTAAATCACATGAATTATGTTATTACATCCTAAAATTGATTGTCTTTAAAGCATAACACTTTCATGGGGACCCTTCCTTTTATTCAGGGTATTATGGTGTAAAACAAGCTGAAGATGGTTTTCATGGATAGTACATTAGAGATAATCATTTTTAATCATATTAAATTGACTTGAAAAAGTAAGATAGACGGGTAAATGGATATACCCGCTTCGCCCCTCCCCGTGGGGCGGTTACAAAATTACTCTGGCGGGATAAAGTGAGTAATGAAAAACTCGGTCCATACCCGTTCCGCTGCCATCTCTAGTATGGTCATATGAACAAGGCTTGCACAAATTTTTATCTATATGGCCAAAACTCATACAAGCCCGCCCAAATTTAATTTTTCTCTCAACTAAAAATAAAAACAATAATTGTAAATTATACTAAAAATAAAGTATAATATATAGATTATATTCATGTAATGTTAGTTAAATTATTTTATATTCATAATTATTAATTATATATTGAGATATTTAATTTTATTATATGTAAATGTAATATTTAGAAATAATAAATATAAATATTATATTATATAATAATTAGGGTCAACCCGGGCTAGGTTTGACTTTTAATAATAAAATCAAGGCCCAGCCAATTTAAAAAATGGGCTTCCCCTTTTGTCCAAGGCCAGAACATCGGACCTTATTTTTTTTTCAAACCCTCCAATTTTTGAGGCGAGCCTTCGGCTTTGGACGAGTAGCTTGACCCTTGAACAACTCTAGCAATGATCATTTTCAGCATTATAAAAAATTTTCCATTATTTTCTCTTTTTGGTGCCGTTTGGTATAACTCATATGCAAAAATTTAATTTAATTAATAATAAAAAAACCAGAAAATCAGAATTTCGGTTAAATCACCCTTTGACCGGTTTTAATAAGTTTTTAGCCGGTTTTAACTGGTCGGACCTCTATTAATGAGAACTTGACAAAAAAATAAAAGAAAAAAGAAATGAAGAGCTTTTATCCAATCGTGGTCCGACTGGTTGAACAGCGAACTGGTGACCTGACCGGTTAGATCACCGGTCCGATTTTTAAAATATTGATTTAACTAACATTACATGAGTATAATCTATAGATTATACTTTATTTTTAGTATAATTTATAATTTTTATTTGAGGAAAAAATTAAATTTGAGAGGGTTCGTGGGCCTTATTCATATGATCTGATTTGAATAGCCAGATCAGATCAAACTTATCAAGTTCATGCCTTATTATCAATCAGTCTAAGCCCGGTCCGAACCTGGCTCGACCCAGCGAATGAACAAGTCAATTCTTAAGTGTCATGTGGTGTTTCTATCTTTATTTAGCTCCCTTTCCTTGTAGCAGGGCAATTTTATTTTCTCCCTTTTACTTTTCAGTTAGTTTAATCAGTATAATCAATTTGAAAAATAAATTGATCATATGGTTTGATAAATTCCAACAATTATTTTTAATTTATAATTTTTAACAGTTATAATTATTTTTTGAACCCTATAACAGGTATAATTTTTTAAATTTTAGGGTTTGATAAATTCCAACAATTTTGTCTTATTCTCCATTCTCAAACCCTTAATTAGAGACCTTAGCAATAGGTAAAATTTTTCTTTTATCAGTAGATCTCACTCATCAATGTCATCACTCACCTTAATATCTATAGACTATATAAAAAAATCTCAATACCTGTCACAGTAAAAGAGTTACGAAGGAGATAAAGCAAGATTTCTTTCAATTGGTGAAAAAGAGAAATTTACGTAAAATTTTCTTCTTTTTTTTTTTTTAAATATATATAACACATGTTTATAATACTCACATATCGTGTCAGTAAATTTAGATCAATTCTCACTTGTAATTTGAGTCGGTGATAAATTTTCAATAAATTAATTAGTTCATGCTAGAAATTATATATCATCATTAAAAATATCATAAAATAAATATATATTTTATGCGTGTTAATTAATAAATATAAATTATTTTAATATGTGTAAAGAAATAACCAAATTGATAATAAAAAACTGCATATTTAAATAAGAAAATCTTATCAATTTAATTTAGTTATTCTCTTATAACATAGTAATGCACACCTCATCCATTAGATATTATTTGGTGGAATGTGGACAAAATAGTAACACAAATAATATCATTGACATCTTTAGGTTATAGCTTTTGCTTTAGGGCATCTTCAACCCACGCCAATTATGGCGTGGGTTGGCCAATATAGCACTAAGAATTGCTTCAATCTAGTGTTATTTGCCATTGCAAATTGAGTGTGGTCAACAATACCACGCTAAATTTGGCGTGATATTGTTGGCATGTTACTATTGCAATACTATTTTACTTCTTTTTTTTTTTGTAAAATTTAATTTAATTTTTTTAATATTATTAAATAATAAAATTTATTTTTATTGGATGAATATGTAAAAAAAAAAAAAAAGATTTGGGCATAATTTGTGAAACAAAATAGTATGAAAGTAATAAAAAATAATATAAAATGAGAGATAAAATAAAATATACATTGAAATTTTATTTTTTTTTTGTTAGAAATGAAGTTAATGGTTAAAGATAAATTTACTGTAGTTAAACTATTTTAATGTAAAAGTTATTGTATTTTAGTATTATGAGTTGGTCATTTTAGCACTGGGAGATGCTCCAACCCAACGTCATTCACCACACCAAATTTAGTATTGTGAACAGTACCACATTAAATTTGGTGTTGTAAATTTGGTGTGGTACGTTGCAACGCCATCAACACTATTTTGCTCTTTTTTTTTTTTTTTTTGTAAAATCTATGCAAGTAATAAAAAAATATAAAATGAGAGATAAAAGGAAATATACATAGAATATTTTTTTTGGTGTTAATGGAGTTAATTGTTAGAAATGAATTTACTATAGTTATATCATTATGGTGTAAAAATAACTATATTTTAGTGTTATGGATTAGAGATAACCTTATCCCTCAGCAAGCATTGCAATCATGATACCATATAAACATGTTTATGGGCTTGGGTATTCGCTCAGCCTGCCTAAGCTCGTTCGAAAAAATTCGGGTTTGGACATATATATATATATATATATATATATATATATATATATATATATATTTAGGTCCGTTCGAGCCTTAAAAAGCCCCATTATTTTTTGGGCGGGTTTGAGAATATAATTTCTTTGAGGCTCGCCTGAAAAATTTACATATAAAAAATTATATATTTTTTGATACGGGCCGAACTTGGTCAAAATAATAGGCCCGTATAATCAGGACGAACCAAATTTAAGAAAAATCAAACTTGATTAAATTCGACTCGAACCTAGCCCGACCCACGATTTAAACAGGTCTAATACCATATAGACTCCTTCAAGACCAGCAATTCCATCAATTAACATTACAAATTTCACATGGTCATATAGACTTAGGGGTGTAAATAAGCCAAGCCGTTCGCGAGCGGCTCGGTGTTCGGCTCGATAAAAGTTCGTTCGCGTTCGGTTCGTTTTATAAATGAGTCAAACTTGAGCCTTACTTTAAGGCTCGATGAATAAACAAGTCAAGTTTGAGCAAAGTTAAGCTCGGCTCGATTAGGCTCGTGAACAACTCGATTATAAGCTCGTAAACAGGCTCACGAACAGTTCGATTAATAGGCTCGTGAACAGTTTAATTATTATTATTATTAACTTGATAATTTTGACATTTCAAAAAATATATTTTAATACTCTTATAAACTTTTTGATAATTCAATTTGACTAAAATATATATTCTCCTAATTAATATAAACTAATATTCTTTTACTATATAATCTAATATTCTAATCTTTAAAAATATTTTTTTATTAATTAATATTTTTGTAATACATGTGATTTTCAATTTTATGATTGATTTTTTTTTTTTACTAATTGGATGATTTTACTTTTATGTTAATTTTAAGTATTTTTGTTATAGTTATTTTATTAAAAATAAATATTTAGGTAGTTGAGTATTTTGATAAATTATAAACAAGTCGAACTCGAGTTCAAGCTTAACTCAATTATAATTTATTAATGATTCAAACTCGAGTTGAGCTCGAGTTTAAACGAACTGAATGTGAACATGATTTTCAAACTCAATCCAAACCTCGAGCTCGAAAAAAAATTATCAAGTCAAGTCTAAACAAGTTAAAACTTTACTCGATTACACCCTTATATAGACTCTGATGTTAGAAGAGGTATTTATTGTTGTGATCTATCAATCAATCTAATCATAAATAGAATGATTTTTTTTTTTCAAATATTTGATTTAAAGAAATAAATGAAAAATTAAAATTTAATTTTTTATAAGACAGTTTGATTTTTTTTTTTATACTGTAGGAATTAAAATGAGTGTAAAATTATTAATAAATTTATATAATTTTTGTTGTTAATAAACATGCATATTATGGATAATATTTTTATAATTTTTATATTCAAAAACTTTTTAAATAAATATTTAGTTTTAATTTTCTAATTTAAAACTATATTTTAATTTTTAATTAAATATTATGTTAAATATTTATTTCATAATTTTATTGAAGAAAATTGATTTATACTCTTCTTATTAATATCTTGAAATTATTTGAATTTTTATTAATTTTAAATAATTTATTAATTTATATTTATTTTATATTTCTTAACATGGAATTCTATGTGAAAATTCAAAAAAAATTTAATTATTTAAAAATAAAATTTGTAAATTATTATTTTATAAATATTTATTTAATTTATTTAATTGAATTTATTAAGTTAAATTATATATTTTTATTAGTATTTTATTGTTTCATATTCTACTATTTTATTAATTTATATATTTAATATTAATATTTTATATATCACATGACAAATAATTATACATTTGATCAAATAGTAAATGTTTGATTTGATTCATATGAGAATGAGAAATTTTTTTTTTAATTCATTCAATTAGGGGTATTCTTGGGTTAATTTACGATTCAACCGAGACTAAGTCATTTCTTCAGGCAAGTCCAAGAGCACACCCCCCATGCTTCAGGCAAGTTCAAGGGTGCACCCCCATGCTCGGCCTATGCATTCATGAATTACATCTTGGGTGTTGGCCTCGAGAATCAAACAATGATCAATAAGAAAAGAATAAATTTTCTTACCAATCAGGCTAAGGTGGTATTTGGTAAAACTGAAAATTAAGCGTTAAAAAATTAAATGTTGAATTTTAAGCGCTGAATATAATAAATATTGAAATTTTTAAGCGTTAAATATAATAATTCTGTTTGATAACTGTTATTACTGAAAATTATTAAAAAAAAATTATTGAACATAATTAACTTTATAATATTGATATTTAAGTTTTAATTATTAAGCACAATTTTGATATTAAAACAAAATAAAAATATTTAGAAGCAACAATCATATTAGAATAATATTTCTCATAAACTTTTAAAAAATAAACATTATTAAACTTTAAGAGTATTTAAGAATATACCAAGGGTATAAAAGTCACTTTAATAAAAAAAAATTAAAAACTCAATAGTTGAGCATGTTTAGTAGAAATTTTAAATCAAATATTTTAACTTATCATTTTTAGTAGTTTTTGACTTAATTGAAAATTTTAAATTATGACTATTTTATATTATCAAATAATTTTAAAATTAATAAGTGTAAAAAATATTAAATTAAATAATAAGTTGAATTATCTAACACCCCTAACTCTCAGGGTTGGAATGTTATTTTTTATGAGTGAGAAAAATGGGTGATTTTAATTCTGATATATTTTAATCCGAACTAAACATTAAAAATCGAAATCACTTAGGGGGCGTTTGTTATCACTGATATTTTTTTTTTCAAATTTCAAAAAAATAAATATTAGAAAACATTTTTAAAAAAATTATTATTTTTTATTTCTTTTATATTTATCCAGAAATATTTTGAAAACAAAAAATAACAAATTCTGATTTTCAAAATCTTATTTTTATTTTTAAAATATAAAAAATAGAAAATAGAAAATAATACCGAACAGACCCTTATTTTAAATCTGATTGTGATTTTTTTTTTTTCAAACCAAATGGGCCATAATATAAATAAGTTTTCCTCGACATGTGGATTGTGGATTCCAGGTTGTTAAGAGTTGTGGGAGGCATTGAGCCTACTACAAAGACAGGAGAGAAGAAAGTGGGTGGGTGGGTAATGCATACCTTTGGGAAGGAAGGGGGGGCCAGAGACAGCATTGTGTCATTGTCCCACAGCACATGACAATGACCAAGTAGCTTAATTGGTGTGTGGGTATTCCTTGTATATCCTTTTTGAACAAATTATAGCCCTCTGCCCATGTCCAAAAAAGTTGTTAATATAGGCATGCATTGAGAGTTCATAGTAATAATGTTTAAGGGCGGAAACTAAATATAAAAAATACTAAATTTTTTAAAAGTTTAGTCCTTCATATCTATAATTTTCTTTATAAATTAAAATCTGCCATTGAATTTATGAACATATCTAATTGAAACTTATTACCACATATAATATTCATCCATTTATAATTTTTTTTATAAATTAAAATATGCGATTGAATTTACCAACATATCTAGTTTACCAACATACCTAGTTAATTTTGTGTGTGTGTGTGAGAGAGAGAAAAAAGAAACAGAGACTTCTAAATAAGTGTGATGTGGTGAGAAATATTTTTATGAGAGAAAAATATTTCTAACTATTTGTGAGAGGGTTTTGATAATTTTATTCGTCCAATAATTATCCTACATTTCTTTAATTAATAGTGTACTGAGTTATTGGGTATTGTGTGAGAGAGGATTTACAATTTTGTCCATCCAAAAATTGTACCGTGTAATTATAAGAGTTATAGTGAATTATCCTTTGTGGATCGTGGATATAAGTTTATTGAGAAACCGAACCACGTAAAATTCTTGTTGTTTTTGCTGTGGGTTATTTATTAATTTCTGCTTCCGCTGTGTGTGTGAAATATCCCATAAAATTTTTCAACAAGTGGTATCAGAACTTCTAGTTCTTATTTTAGGGTAGAAAGAAATTTTATTGGAATTGAAATGAGACTGCTGTCCGGGGCAGTATCATATTTTGAGAAAAAGATATATACTGCGATGAAGAGAAAAATATAAAAAAATTTTTAATGCAATCTATTTTGAGAAATGGTGTAAAGACAAAAAATTTGGTGAACAGTAAAACAGTAATTGTGCAAAATTTTTGCATGGTTACTATTTGAAAAACTGTAGCAACTCTATTTGGAACTGTAGAAGTCTAACTCGTAATTGTAGCAGGGGGTACTGTTCGTATAGTTGCTATAGCAACATATGGTTACTGTAGTAGAATACGGTTACTATTACTATTCACCGAGTCTCGCAGCATAAATTTTGAAGAGGGAGAACATGAAGAGACCCATACTCAGGGAGAGACTGACAGAGAATTGCAGTCATAGTAAAACTCCCCATGTTATAGTGATGGGAAGATTTGTTAGGTAAGGTGTGGGTCCCTTCAACATGAGGGTTCCCACAGCCTAATAAATTAAAATAAGTTGTGAAAGAAAGAAAGGAACAAAGAAAGAAAAGAAAAAAAAACGTGAGGCAGGGAAAAGTGTCAAATTTGTAGGCACCGATCGGTGCCTACAATTTGACAAAGGCGCTTGGTTGTGACTATATAAAGGCTCCCTCCTTTCCTTATTCAATACACAAATTACAAAACTAAGAGAGTTTTGTGTGTGTGTGTGTGAGAGAGAGAAAAGAAATAAAGACTTCTACATAAGTGTGATGTGGTGAGGAATATTTTAATGAGAGAAAAATATTTCTAACTATTTGTGAGAGAGTTTTGATAATTTTGTCCGTTCAAAAATTATCCTACATTTCTTTAATCCTTATGTACTGTGGGAAAGAGTGTACTGAGTTATTGAGTGTTGTGTGAGAGAGGGTTTATAATTTTGTCCGTCTAAAAATTGTACCGTTAGTGAATTATTCTTTGTGAATTGTAAATGTAAGTTTATTGAGAAATCGAATCACGTAAAATTCTTGTTGTTTTTGCTGTAGATTATTTATTAATTTCTGCTTTCACTGTGCGTGTGAAATATCCCATAAAATTTCCCAACATTTAAGACTCATTACCACATATAATAAACATCCATCCATCTAATATCCCCACTTGCTTAACTTTCTATCTCTTTCTTTCACACTCTTGTTGAAAGAAAATTTGGAGTATCATTTGGACAAGTGGGATCCTTATTGGATTCTTGTTGGATCCTATACATGCTCATTAATTTATCAATTTTACATCTTTGTTTATGACATTCTCAACAAGTTCGTGCCATATATTGTGGCCAATAATAACAGGAAAATTTTTGTCTATTCTAAGAATATATCCTTATTTCATACACATAAAATTTCAAATCAATAAGTAATAAAATATTTTAAATAATATGATTTTTATATTTATTTTTATACTCAGTAAAAAAATATTGATACTTTTTTTTTTCTTCATATATTATTATTTCATTGAATTAGTGTATATATTTGATGTATGCAAGACTTATTCATAATAATAAGTCTTTATAACTAGAATGCCACGAGTTTTAAGCCATGGTTTTAAAAAACAGGTAGAGTGATTTTATATTTATTTGGATAAGCAGTCGAGATTTAACATTGCACTTTAGACTTTTAATTATTGATTTATGACATTATATACATATTACAACTAAAGCAATATTTTAAAAACTAATCATCATATTCAAAATTATAAATAATATATTAAAAATTGAGATTTGTAATAGCTAATATTTGACTTTTTAATTATAAATAAACTTATTCGTAACCTGAGTTGTCGTGACTCTCTCAATTTATTAAAAAAAAAAAAAAATTAGGTATCAAGTGGATTGAATGTAATTTGGGTTTTGTCACTTGTTTTCTATATATTGATGTTTATCCATTGTGACTTATGAGATGGTCTTGAACTTTGGTTGTCATTTGTCAATTAGGATGGAAACTAATTTGTCAATATTCAAAATTTCTAGGATTTACATTATAAAAGAGTATGGAGTATGGGCTATGGCAATTCAAACAACAAGTTAAAATCACTCTGTTTACACGTTACGCTGCGCTAACAGAGATGAATTTAAGGAGAAATATCATTGTATCAACATCAACAATTTTTGGTTGTCAATTTCAAGATATAAATGGCCTAAGAACTGGATGATTCAATTTCCTAATTATACATGTCAATGTTAACACCACAAACCATTCTTATTAGATCCCAATCCTTATATATATATATATATATATATATATATATATATATGGGTACTTTGTTTAAAACAAAGTAAATTTACTTTATTTTAAATGACCAATAGGATAGTGACAAATATAAATATAATTATTATATTTAAAATATTATAATTAAGTTAACCTATTATTACAGGTTACCAACTAAATATGAGAATTACTAAAATGACTTTAAGTAGTATTATAAAATTATACACCTATAAACTTTACGAAAAAATAGTTTAATTTGCGAAAAAATATAAGAAAATTGTGATTTTTCGTAAAAGAGTAATTTTTTTCGTAATTACGAAATTATTTTTCTTTTTCGTTAATTTATAAACTTTTTCGTAATTTGTTGAATTGCACAAAAGGAGCCAAAATTTTATAAAATTAAAATTTTTTTCCACAATTAAGAAGAATTACAAAAAAAAATAGTTTTATTTACAAAAAAATATAAGATTATTATGATTTTTCGTAAGAGAGTCATTTTTTTTCATAATTACGAAATTATTTTTATTTTTCATTAATTTAGGAATTTTTTCATAACTTGTTAAATTACACAAAAGAAATCAAAATTTCGTAAAATCATTTTTTTTTTTTGCAACTAATAAGAATTGAAAAATAATTTTTGTAATATACGATAAAATATAAAGAAATTGTAATTTTTGGGAAGATATCAAATTTTTTTTTTGTAATTATGAATAAAATTATTTTTTTTTTAATTTAGCTATTTCATTTGTAACTTATTAAATTTGAATATTATGTTTATATTTATAAAATCTATTTTTTTTTTTCTATTTGGCTTAATTTTTTATGGAATGATCTTCATACTCGAGTTCAAGTTAAGTCAAGTGACACTATATTAAAATAAAGAAATTTAATTTTGAATCATAACGAGAATAACTTTTAATAAATTTACTTAAGTTTGAATAGTTTATGAAATTTATTTATAAAAAATAATTAATTAAATTTTTTTATTAAACTCGATCCAGCTAGTTAACAATTATAATAAGAGTATAATAGATTTGAATTTGCCTTAATCTGTTAATTGACTTAGTTGAGTTTCAACTCGACTTTATTAAATTTAAATTTAAATTTAATAATTTGCAAGCCGAGTTTAAATAGCTTACAAGTAGGTTTGATAGGTGGTAAAATTTGACAGGATTCGATGTTGTTACACCTACTTTAATTTGAGCATTAATTACAACACTTATAATTTGAGTAATGACATTAATATTTTCTATATTCTATTTTAATTTTTTTTTCAACTTTTACATTTTCGAATGACAAATTAAAATCAAAGTCATGTTTGCTATCGCATTATTAATTTTTAATTTTCTACTTTTTATATTTATAATTTATTATTTGATCGTTCTTTTATTCAATAAATATGCATATAGTTAATATTTTTCAATACCTATGTTCCATCATCTCATAATTTAATAAAAGTGTTATTTTTTAATTAAATTTTAAAATTTTATATATGTATATTATTTTAAAATAATAATATTTTTTATTTTGAATTTATATATATGTCTTTGCTTTTTAATTTAATAAGCTTTAGTTATTTATTCGTATTAAATTTAAAGGAGATAAAATTAGTAAGGTTGATTTGATAATGTTTATATTTTAGTGAATCACAAGATTTTGTACTGAAAAAATTACAATATTTATAAGAATAAATTACTATTTAGTCCCTGAAATTTGATCTAATTAACTTATTCATCCATACTTTTTAAGAAACTAACTAATTAGT
>CATKHJ010007146.1:0-12962 GCA_949750685.1 Vernicia montana | reverse complement strand
GATAAGATGAGCCTCTACCTCGATATTGATATGATGAGTAAGTGCTATGCCTCAGTTCTCGGTAATGCCTTAAGCATAATACCATTATATGAAGAACATTAAGACATAGTTACTTGATTCTCGTACTGTACTGATATGATTTTGCTGAATATGATGTGTTATTGTTATTGACCCAATCAATTGATATTATTGAAATGATTGTGTAATGAATTTGAACCATATGATTATTGATATTGAACCTATTGCTTATTGATATTGAATCCAATCGTTTGTTATTATTGAACCGATTGGTTATTGCTATTGAAATGTGAACCATAAACTGTTATTGTAAACCGACCATGAATCACCAAGCTTCACAGATTATGGTAGTATAATCCTTACTTACTACCTTATCTCATTATCGATTCTATTTTTTTTCAGGTGAGCTTTAGTTTATCGGTTAAGTTCCCGAGGCGTCCTACTTCTTCAATCCTCAGAAAATCAATTGATTAATGTAATAGCTCAATTCTTAATAATTATTTTGTATAAATGATGATGATGTGAACATCTAAATGCTTGATGGTAAATGTATTGAATGGTATATATTGACTAGTATTGTTTGGGTCCATAAGACATTAAGTTTATTGCAAGACAATATTGTATTTGAATTATGAATGTTATCGATGAGAATGGATTAGCATGGTTGACTGGTTCTGATCTTGGGAGATTGCATGATATGGTTATAGTCGATGGATTGATGAGGTTCCTATGGGTTTTCGGTGGCCTTAAGCCTACCCATGCCCTAGGATCGTCGTGACTCGAAAGTCAGGTCGTGACACATATCTTCAGCAAATTAGAGTAGAGTGAGTTTTTGAACTAACTCTTTCTTGCTTTTGTTAAGTTATTATGGGGGAATCCTTTGTTGAAATTTCATAAATTCTTTATTATGTTACTCTTTATTTATAATTTTTATTTCAAACTTTTGGTTCATCTTGATTTGTAACTAGTTTTTGATGGATATGGTACGAAAATAATTAATTAATGGTCAAAATTGATTGCCAAATTTGAGATTGAATATATTTATGCCTTTTTTTTTGTGTAATTAATTATCCTGCTTTCTTTTCTTCTGAATTGTGCTTCTGCTTGAGTAGAAAATTATCTATGTTGTACATTGATGATTGTTATTTATTTAAAGCTTTTGTTCTCTTTTGGTAATTTGATTGTTAGTTGATTGATGAAATGCTTATTTCAAGGTTCATGAAGTGGCAAACATGTGTTTAAGTTATTTGTTATTTTTTGGTACCTTATGTAATTTTGCAATCTTTTGAATCTTGATTCTGCTTATGTATAATTGTAGCAGAAGAGAAGAAATTGAATTGAATTATATCTACTTATTAACAAAAAAAATTGGCATATTAAATTTATGATCAATAAGGGTTTCGTTTATATATATGTTTTGAAAATGATTTAACATATAGTGATGATAATTTTCTCTCCGTGACAAATTAAATTTTCTTGAAATTTCATATTTAATTATCAAGAATGATATATAGTATTATGATCTTATTATATATATTCTTATCAAACATGTATATATTTAATTTTTTTTTTTGGGTATATATAAACATATTGATTCGTTTGTGCAGTATTAATTAGGAAGGAGATCATGTCATGCATGTTAAACAAGAAGAGAATAGTAGAAACTAGCCTTCTTTCATGGTAAAAGATCTGGCCTCTCTCAAAAGTTTATATGTTCATGATACATTCATATACTAAATATTTGAGAATAATAAAGCATAGATGTTTCTGGTATGTCCATAAATTAAATACTTGAGAATAATGAGAAAGTAAAGTTACAACCATAACGAAATATAATTTCCAAAAATTTGGCAAAACACGCTATTGGCATCGACTTGAATGCCTTAAAAGGCTGTAGAGTCGTGAGAGCACTTGGAACACCAAGTAGGCTAAATCAAGTCTTCAATAATATTTGTGTTGGTGGCTTTGACATTACACACCTCAAGGACTAAGAAAACAATTGCTTTTGAAAAAATCTATTTGGTATTTAGGTAAAGTTAATATTTTCAAAAAATATTTGCACTATCCCATCATCCATGCACAATAACTTAACCAAATTATTTTTACTTCATTCAAGGGAGGTGCAGTAAAAGAAGTTGGTCAGTTATGGAACTTGCTATGCTTGTAGTTATAAGGGTAGCTTCCTGTGTATTAGATTTTTTTTATTTATAAATTTAGAATTTAATTTAAAATTATCATATATGATTGTATTTACCTAATATTATATATCATTTAATATTTTATTATCATATTTAATCATCCAAATAAGGCTTTTATTATAAAGGTATTGATATGTAATAAATTCCGAACATTATCAAAAGAAGTATGATATTATAATTATGTTTAATTTTTAATGCATATGTACTACATTAAACTGTTTATCCAAAATAATACTATTAAAAAAAGAAAATTAAATAGATGTAGTGTTGTAATAAAAATAAAATAAAAAATCTCGCGTTACCTGATAGTCTAGTATTTATATAAGTGCATTAAAATGGTTGTGCTTAGGAACAGTACTTTCCAATTGATTTTGGTGGCAATTTGGTGATTTCTATTGATTTTTGTGGCGAAAGTGTTGCCGCTGAGAAACATTGAAATTGGAATTAGATTTAGGGGTGATTTAGTCATTTCTTGTCGTCATCATTACTTCACTGCCCTTTGCTCGCTCTTTAGCTTTAACAAAACGATATTGTTTCAATAAGGGTGTTTAGGTCTTTTTGTAAGCACTGTAATTCCTTTTCTGCCCTCGCTCGCCCCTAATAAATTTACTTTTATGCCCCAATCCCTCCTTCATCCCTTAGCAATACGGCATCGTTTTGAGGGTGTTTTTTATGGAATTTTAATTTTCCTTTTACAGTACCCTGCAATTGATTTTGCTCTCCTGCCACCAAACCCTAGAGTGAGAGATTGATAAGAGAGAGGTTAGTGAGAGAAGGAGAATGGCCGCTTCTTCCTTCTTTGATTCCTTAGAAATTTAGATTGGTTTTAGTTTTTTTACTCTTTAGCCTCATCACGACAACAACATTCCATTCATATCAATTTTCATATATCCATATTACTAGCAAAGGAGATCGGAGGAGAGAAAGAGTGAAAAGAGAGGGGAAGAGGAGGATTTGATATGAGTTAAAGATAATAGATTTGAGATTGAGGAGACTGCCTCCTCTTGGTTTTAGTCTCCATTGCATCTCTGCTCTTTCATTCTCAAAACTTCATCTGCGTTTCTCCTTTTGATCCCGCTATCCAGGTTGGATTTTTCGGGCTTGATGGTCTCGAGTCAAATTTTGGAGCCCTCGATGTTTCTTGGTGTAAGTCTCTTTATCTCATCATCAATCATATACGTGTGTTTTCATGGATTTGATTCAGATCTGGGTCTGGATCTTTATAGTTTATTGATACATAATGTAGGAAAAAGAAAGGAATTTTAGTTTTGAAAGTGAGGGATTTTCATTATTTGTTTGTTATAGAGGAGGAAAAAGGAAATATCTTTAGCTTGGTTTAATTTACTATTTGACATTTGCTTAGCGTTTAGATACAAACTATGTCCAAATTCTTTCCCTTAGAACCCCACTTTAATGGAATCATAACTAGTCGCCTATATCATTCTTAGATGTTGGCTTATTAACATTGAATTTCCAGTTAATTGTGCATGTTTTTGGCTTTCCCAATGCTTCCATTTTCATGGTTTATAATTGTTCTCCCTTTTTTTTAATTGAGTTTTAACTGAATGTAACAGTATTATTTTCCCTAATTTGTTGTATTTGTGTGTATGAGAGAGAGAGAGATTGCGGGGTATTTAAAAACTTTTGCTCCTAATATAGTAATGACTGAAGTGAAAGCTACTTGCTATCTGCCATTTTGCCAATCATTGAAGGGAATCAAGAAATAATTAAATATTATTTTTGATAAATTTATGAGGTTTCTCTATATAGGAACTTTCATTTTCTTGGATTATATTTGTGAATACAATTTACAAATTTGTGTTAATTTGATTTATGTAATCTATATATTGCTAATTAATATAATATAAACTCTAATAACATTTTTAATTTTGGGAGAGGTGAGGAGCTTTAACTGTGACTAAATCTCAAGCTCAAATTAATCCCATTGCTATGTGGCAGTGGGGATATTGAGTGGTCTCCACAAAAAAAAATAAATAAATAAATAAAATAAAATAAAATAAAAATCTAAACTCTAATAACATTTTCAATTTTAATTACAAATAAAGATATTTTAAGGTTTGAAATCTGACTTCAACCATAAATATAATAAGAAAAATATTCAATTATCATATTACTATTTGAATGATCAAATATGAATCAATTACATAAGGCCAAATACATATTTCCCCCCCTAAACTTGGCACCATTAGTCACTTTACCTCTGACATTTTAAATTAACCAATTTAAATACCCAACTTGACAAATCACATCTACTGACCCCCTAATTATCCAGTCAGCAACTCGCATGAAAACACACACAAGTTAGGTGAGTGATAACTTAAATTAGTGTTTGACGTGGATTTAAAATTATTATTTTTTAATTAAATTATAACTCCTAACAGTAAAAGCCCTAATTCATTAAAATCCCTAATCTATTGTTCTCTCTCACACCATTCTCCTCTCGATTACTCTGTGTCCTTTGGCTTTCTCTGTCTCTCTCTCTATCTGAAACACTCTCTTGCTCACTCGACCTCAGTTCTCTCCCAACAGTAAACTCATTTGCTTTACCTGTAATCTCAATTAGTTTTTAGTTTTTTGTGTTTGAAGTTTCTAAAAACAATTTGTGTGTTGTTTTGTCAGCCATGGAGTAATTCCCAACTGATTATTACATTCCTCGTTGTGAATGTGGACAAGCGGCAATGTTGAAAGCAAGCTGGACTGATGCAAATCCAGGGAGACACTTCTTTGGATGTGCTAATTATTGGGTTAGTGTGTTTGATTTTGTATTGAGTTCGAAAATTATGCTATTTGGTTTATCTTTGAAATTTGAATGTTAGGGCTAGTAATGGTGATATTGGGTTTAATTGTTTGACATAAATGGGGTTGGAGTTAGCATTAGAATTGATTTGGCGATACTGAGGTCTATGTGTATGTTTGACATAAAATGGGGTTACTGGGTTTAATTATGACAGAAATATGGCTACTGAGGTATGTGTTCATGTTTAACAGAATTTGGGTTATTGGTTTAATTTGTGTAATACATAAATGGGGTTATGGAGTTTAAAATAGGAATTGAAATTAAAACTGGAAGTAAATAGTTTTGTGTTTATGTTTGACAGAAATGGGTTAGCATTGTTATTGGATTTGAAATTGATTTTTTCTTGATTAGTTGGATTGAAAATTTTAATTCAATATCTTGTAGAATGGTGGATCTTGTAGATTCTTTACTTGGATGGACCCTCTTGTGCCTGAACATTGCAAGCATATTATACTGCGTTACTAAGAAGGGTAAAAGAAAATGATGAGCAGAAGAAAAGATCAAATGCAATATTATTGAAGTGTTTTGTTGTGGGATTATGTGTTGTAATGTTAATGAAATTGAAGCAAAAAATGTATGTTTGAGATGTTTGTAGTGCAATAGGGATCAATTATTGTACGGACAATAGTATATTAGTGCAATTTTTGTTTAGTAATTAGGCACCAATTTGTGAACTAGTATTGTATTTGTTGATCTAAATTGAGTTATCAATTTAGTCAATCTCTATTTTAATCTTGACAATCAAATTGAATGATTCTAATGTTCCATCTAAGTATATTTTGACAGATAAAATGCCTTAGGAATGCTTGAGAATCAAGAACTTGAAAAATTCTCTAAGTGTTTTGTTGGACACATAAGTCGCTCCCGCAACACCTTCATTGTGCCTGCAACAGGTCAATCACGACCGCAACATAGCCAGTCGCAACTGCGACTTAATTCAAGCCAAAGAAGCTTGAAATGGTTTGAGGTCCAGAGAGGTTCGCAGTGACAGTCGCGACCCGAAAAAGATATCGCGAACGTAAACAATCAATAACCACCGCGATATTCATATTACAGAGAAAGGTTCCAACAGTTACTTGATCAGCAAACAAGAATCTGCCACGTGTCACTAGCCATTAGAGACATATGAATGTAACGACCGCGATTATCCAGTTGCGATAGCTAAAGCTCCATCACTACCGCTATCAAGGCTTAACGACAGCAATTCTTGTCTGACAGAGCAATTAATGCAAATTTTTTAACTGTTGGAGTAAGATTTGGTTGAGCACTATTTGTAACAGCTCTTTAGTGGTGGGAAGCTATAAATACTCCCTCCAAAGGACTTCAAAAAACACCAACAACTTCTCTAGTAACCAAACTTTTGCAATTTTAATTCTCAAGCTTTAAATTTTCATTCAACACACTTTGTGTTTATTGTAAGAGCATTCATTGCTCAAAGGGTTAAGTGTTATCCATTAAACACTCACTAGGTTGGGGAATGAGCCTTAGTAAAACTCTTGTTAGGTTTGAGTGTGATCCTTATTAAAACACTTGTGAGATTTTTAGTGTGAGCCTATTGAAAACACTTGTAAGATTTGGTGTGAACTAAAGTACTAAGTTGGGAGTAAACTTGGTAAAACTCTATAGATAGTGAAAATACCCAATTAGTGATTGGGGAGTGGATGTAGGGTTTGTTATACCCGAACCACTATAAATTCTCATGTTCTATCTTCTTCCCTTATTCTTTGTTCATTTAATTTTTAATTACCCACCATTCAAACCCCCCTTCTTGGTGCACACTGAGCAACAAGTGATATCAGAGCATTGGTAAAACTCTATAGATAGTGAAAATACCTAATTGGTGATTGGGGAGTAGACGTAGGGTTTGTTATACTCGAACCACTATAAATTCTTGTGTTCTATCTTCTTTCCTTATTCTGTGTTCATTTAATTTTTAATTACCCACCAATTCAACCCCCCTTATTGGTGCACATTGGGAACAAGTGGTATCAGAGTATTGGTCCCATATTTACAAGCTTTCACGCGTGAGAAAAGATCAAAATGGCCAATGAATGAGCAAATCATCTCGAGCCTTACTTTGATGGCATCGATTATGCTTATTGGAAGCATAAAATGGAGGTTTATCTTGATAGTAATCTCATAGATGTATGGGATAGTGCTCTTGAAGAATGGAAACCTCCACTAAGGACCATTGAAGGAGAAGAAGAGGTGATACTTAGAAAAGATTGGGTTGAAGCTCAAATGAAAGGCAAATGGAAAGAATAAAAGAGCTATGGCTATTCTTATTAGTTCCTTGTCTAGAGAGAGAATGTGGTAGAGTTCAACAATATACAAGTGTTTATAGCATTTGGAGGACATTGGAGAACTATTATGAAGGCTCCAAGCAAGTGAAGTCAAAGAACATACAAATGCTTGTTCATTAGTATGAGCTCTTCAAGATCAAGCCTAATGAGAATGTGACCAACATGACCAACCGGTTCTTTGGAATTGTCATAAGCTTGAAGAAATTTGGGAAGAGTTATTCTTTGGAAAATATCAATAACAAAATTCTTAGAGTTCTTCCAAAGAAGATTTTTGAATCCAATGTGTCTTCAATTGAAAAAGCTCATAATCTTGACAAGCTACCTATGGATGTTCTCATTGGTAAACTTCCTACCCATGAGATGACCTTGGAGAAGGAAGAAGTCCAAGTTGAGAAGAAGAAGGCAATTGCTCTCAAATGCTCCACCAAAGATCAACATGATGATGAGAGTCAAAGTGACTCGGATGAGAGTGATGATGAAGATGATGAGTTGGCTATGCTATCAAGAAGAGTCATGGAGATTATCAAAAGCAAAAAAAAAAAAAAATAGATCTCTTAGGAAATCTTCTTCCAACTCTAATTCTAATGGCAACTCCAACAAGGAAAAAAAGAATGAGGTAACATGTTATTGTTGCCCAATATGCACCAAGAAGAAGGGGTTGAATTGGTGGGTAATTAAAAATTAAATGAGCAAGGAGTAAGGAAAAAAAGAAAGAACACAAAGAATTTATAGTGGTTCGGATTATAACCAATCATACATCCACTCCCCAACCTCAATTGGGTATTTCACTATCTATGGAATTTTACCAAGTTCACTCTCAACTTAGTGTTTAAGCTCACACCAAACTTTACAAGTGTTTTCCCAAGGCTCATACTCAAACCCCTCAATTGTTTTCACTAGGCTAACACTCAAACCTCTCAAGTGTTTTCACTAGGCTAACACTCAAACCTCTCAAGTATTTTCACTAGGCTAACACTCAAACCTCTTAAGTATTTTAACAAGGCTCACACTCAAACCTAAATAAGAATTTTCCTAAGGCTCACTCTCAAACCTATCAAGTGTTTAAGGCTAACACCCAACCCTTGAGCAATGAATGCTCTTACAACAAACACAAAATGTGTTAAATGAAATTTAAGGCTTAAGAAATGAAAATACAAGAGCTTGGCCACTTATAAAAGTTGTTGGTTGTTAATGAAGGCCTTTGGAGGGGGTATTTATGGCCTCCCAACACCAGAGAGCCGTTACAATTGAAGCATGGCCAAATCTCTCCCTAACAGCTAGAAAATCTTCATTAAATGCACTGTCAGAGTGGAATCGCGATCACTAAGCCTTGGTCGCGGTCATGATGTCCTTTTTGCAGTCGCTATTGCATTATTACGGTCGCTATCTTCATATGGCTCAACGGCTAGTGACACATGGCAGATTTTCATTGCTTGTTCAATATGACCGTTGCAGCTCATTCTCAGCCCTATAAATATCACGGTCGCTATAGACTTATTGCGTTCACGATACTTCTTTTGCGCTCAGAGTTGCGGGTGCGATGCTGACCACGAACCTTTCTGTCTAAAATGTGCAATATAGGGCTTTAGCAATATTGCGGTCGCTACATGCATATTGCGGTCGCAATACATGTGTTACGGGCGCGAATCAGAAGTCCAGTCATAACACTTAGAGAATTTTCTAAGTTCTTGACTTCCAAGCATTTCTAAGGCATTTTGTCTATGAAAACACACTTCAATGAAACATTAGTACAATTCAATTTGATTGTCAAGATCAAAATAGAAATTGACTAAATTATACACTTAATTTAAGTCAACAACCCAAAAACCATCAAATTATTGGATGTAAATTGGTGTATAGGAATAAGTTAGATGAGCATGGTTTCATTACTAGAAATAAAGCTAGATTGGTTGCCAAAGGGTACAACCAAGAGAAAGGCATAGAATATGATGAGACATATGCTCCGGTAGTAAGGTTAGAAGCCATAAGAATTTTATTAGCATATGTATGTCATATGAATTTCAAATTATTCCGAATGAATGTGAAAAGTGCATTCTTAAATGTTTTATTGATGAAGAAGTCTATGTTGATCAACCTCCTGTTTTAAAGATCATGAATATCCAAGTCATGTTTTTAATTTAACTAAGGCTTTATATGGATTAAAACAAGCTCGTAGAGCTTGGTATGAAAGGCTTAGTTCATTTCTATTAAAAAATGATTTTGAAAAAGGGGAAGTTGACATTACACTTTTTGTAAAAAGGCATAAGCATGACACACTAATTGTTCAAATTTATATTGATGATATAGTCTTTGGTGCTACTAATGAAACTCTTTGTGAGGAATTTGCTAAGTGTATGACTAGAAAATTTGAGATGAGCATGATGGAAGAGCTCAAATTCTTTCTTGGTCTTCAAATCAAACAATGCAAATATGGTATCTTCATCAACCAATCCAAGTACACCAAGGAATTATTAAAGAAATTTGAAATGGATGGTTGTAAGAGTAGTAAGACACCAATGAGCACATCAACTAAACTTGACAAAGATGAAACGGGTATGAGTATTGATGAAAAGAAGTATAGAGGTATGATTGGCTCACTTCTTTATCTTATTGCTTCTAGACCCGATATAATTTATAGTGTATGCTTGTGTGCTGGATTTCAATCATGTCCTAAAAAGTCTCATTTGAATGCGATCCAAAGAATTTTAAATTATTTATATGGTACATTATACTTAGGTTTATGGTATCCTAGAGATTCATCATTTTGCATAATTGGATATTCAGATGTGGATTATGCCGGTAGTCTTTTAGATAGAAAGAGTACTTTCAAAACTTTCCATTTTCTTAGTGAGTGATTAGTTTCTTGGTTTAGTAAGAAATAAGTTTCGGTTGCCTTGTCCACCGCCGAAGTAGAATATGTGGCGGTGGGTTGTTGTTGCACTCAAGTTCTTTGGATGAAACAACAACTCAAGGACTATGGTAAAACACTTGATCACATTCCCATCAAATGTGATAATACAAATGCCATAAACCTCTCTAAGAATCCAATTCAACATTCTAGGAGTAAGCACATAGACATTAGGCATCATTTTTTAAGAGACCATGTGCAAAATGGAGATGTTGTATTGGAATTTATTGATATAACTAACCAATTAGCGAACATTTTTACAAAACCCCTAAATGAAGAAAGATTGAACTTCATTAAAAGGAAATTAGGGATACTTGATGGAAGTTCCATGTCATAACAAGGCATCTATTTTAAAACTTTTTGAATGCATAAGTTCTGCAAATTATATGTGCCTTGTCAAATGACTTGATAATGAGGATATCTTTTGTGAGATTTAGTTATTACATGGGTATGCACATTTAATGATAAATATATACATGGTTGAGTAAGGTTATAGTATGGATGTGTGATGAAGTGCATACGTATATGTATAATGATTATTTGAAAAATAAACACTCCTATTCTCTTTCTTGATGATTTAAAATAGTCTCAATTAAAATGCATACAAATATCTCCCTAAATTTTTGTCCTTTTGTGAAATTCTCCTAATTTGCGGTCGCTACAAACATTTCGCGAGCACAATTTTTAAAATTTTTCTATCCATTGCTACTTTTTAAATATTGCGGTCGCTATACATTTTCACGAATGCTATTTTCTTAAAACAGTTACCGTTACTCTATTTTTTGAAAATCGCGGTCGCAACACATCTTTTGCGAACGCGATTCATGTTTTTGGCAGAAAAAAACTAGCCGTTTTAAAAAAGGCCAAAATTGCATTTAATGCAATTTTTGACCATTTTTTCTGATTTTTGACATTTCCTATGGTTATAAATACCCCTACTATTTCAAAATATTTTTCACAAAACTTCTCTAAAGCAATAGTCTCTCCTTTCATCTTATTTCTCTTTTCAACTCAAAATTTCCTCTCTTCATCTACAATCTCTATTTCATTCTTATACTATGGCCCCAAAGACCAAGCCAACTAGGGCATCCAAAGGCAAGGAACCTCAATCCTCCCAAGAACCACCCATCTCTCTAACCTTGATGCAAGGTGTAACTAAGGATGAAAAACTCACTTGGGCCAAACTTCAACAAAAATTAGTACTCCTAAACAAAGTTCCAAACATCACCCACCTTAAAACCTTAGGCATTGAAGGTAATATTGTTCAGTACTTGAACAATCTTCGTTGTATGACTTTCATCTTTCCAATTGAAGAAGGTTATGAAGAGTTAACAAAAGAATTTCTTGCAACCTTAGTGCTTGAAAAGAAGGCTTCCGATACCTATGGCTTTTATGGCATTAGGTTTCATTTCTTTGGAAAGCAATATGGCTTGAGAATTGAAGAAGCTGCCGAAATTTTTGACTTCCAACAAGAAGGAGCTTTCACTTTCAATGATCTTGACTTCACCTTCAATGATTTTTGGAAAGAACTCTCCATTGAAAGTAAGTATGACCTAAAAATTTCCCTAGCCAAACACTTTAGAACCCTCCACTTTTGGGTACTTCATTGTATTGTTACTTACTCCATCAATGCAAGAGGAGATGGTAATGAAAAAGTTACCCAAAAGGATATTTTCTTTCTTTATGGTCTTATCAAATCCAAACCCATTCAATGTGCTAGGTTCCTAATAGACCAATTCCTTTATCTAGCCAAGACTTTAAAAGGTGTTATCTATCTCTCCTCCCACATCACAAGGATAGCAAACCATGTTGGGGCTCTTACCTTACCCAACAAAGTCCTTCTCAAACACTCTCTCTCCCCCACTTCAAATATGTTGGACATAGGATATATGCTCCACTCCAAATGCAGTAGGGAGAAGAATAATACATATGAATTTATTTTTGGTGAAGTTGGGGTTCTTGAAAAATCAAGGAAGAGATTAAGGACCATTATTCCTAGTGGTGGCCCTTCTCAAGTTGAGGGACAAGTTAAAGAGGAAACTACACTAAGGGGACAAGTAACTCAAACCCCTTCTAGGCCTTCTTCTTCTTCAACCACAAACAAACTCCTTCGCAAAATCCTCAAGAGAATGACCCTCTTAGATCATATGTATGGAGACATAGTAGACATGTAAAACAAAATGGATATCTCTCCATGTGACCTAAAAGAATGGGAGTTTAGTGATATTGAAGAAGACCAACAAGAAGAAGGAGAAGAACCATAGTCTTGGGCCATATAACTCTAATATTACCTTTTCTCTTTCTATCTTTATTTCATCTTTAAGCTCTTTTGTATGTTTTTCTCTTTTTTCATTATTGACTGAATTTCTATTTTATATTTTCAATGAAACTTCTATTTCACATTTCCTTGATTCAATTTTTATGCTTCACTTTCCTCTTTATTCCTTTTTACTTCATAAATTTCCTTTACTTATTATTTCTTTTTGATCTTGCCAAAGGGGGAGAAGTACATTTGAAATTGAATTTTATAAAAAGGGACTATTTAAAAATCACTTAATTAAGGGGGAGAAAATTTCTCTTTCCTTAAACAATTAAATGGTCATCTATTGAGGGGGAGTATCATATTCCATTTACTTATTGTTACTTTATCTCAAAATTCAATTTAATTGTCAAAATCAAAAAGGGGGAGATTGTTGACCTAAATTGAGTTTTCAATT
>CATKHJ010007091.1:0-21128 GCA_949750685.1 Vernicia montana | reverse complement strand
ATATAAATATGTATCGATGACTATCAAACCAAATTGATGTCCATTCTATATATGAACCCATATGTTTATGTATTGTGAAACCTAACCTTGAATTCTTCTTATGATATGATAACCCAAGTTTGAAAGGTATGGTAGTATATTCTTTACTCACTGCTTTTATCTCATTAGTGATTCCATTTTTCCAGGAGATTAGAAGTTCATCGGTTCGATTCTTCAGGCATCCTTCTTCTTAAAGAACCAAGTTGATTAATGTAATTTCTCCTTTGATTATTTTGTATTAAAGTACCTTCTAGATGCTCCATGTGTGTGTAAGGGAGATATATTCTTTTGGCCTCATTGGCAATATTGAACAACTAGTTATATGTATTAACTTATGATATGAGATTATATGAGTATCATGATATGTTCTTGTGAGAATTTATGTATGTTAAGTATGTATGGAGATTATGTGAATATGTATGTTCAGGTTGAGATCTTAGAGATGTGTGTGTATTAGATGCAATGATGCCGTATGTGGAAGTCATGTTTATGGGTTCTACGGGTGGTTGGTGGCCTTATGCCTACCCATGCCCTATGATCGTCACATCGCCCTAAGTAGAGTGTGACAGAGTATTGTAATATTGGTGGATAGATAAATAGTAGATAATTAATTAATAATAAGAGTGTGAAAAAATATAAGGGGAAAATGAGAAAAATATTAAAATTTCTAACTTTAGAAAAATAATAATAATAATAATAATAATTACATTAGGTTGGACCGAAATGCATGATGAAGTAGAGGTACCAATATTTCTCATCATCATCTTTTATTAATTCTTGTTGATATATGTTTGTATTTTATAAATTCTAATTTCTAGTAAAAAATTCTTCCACCACATATTTTTAAGTAAATAACTAAATATAAACTCATACTTATTCTTATAATCTCCATTTCTTTTCAATATATTCTCACTCTAAAAATAAAAAGCACACCATCCTCTCATTTCTCTCTAAGTATTCGGTACATCTAGCTAAGGAAGAGGATTTGATTTGTTTGAGGTAATTCCTTTAATGCTCTTATACATTTTAATATCCAAGTATGATTTTAGATTTTTCACTTATTAAAATTTGAACTTCTTTTTTGCCTTTTCTCCTAACTTTACTTGGCTATATATATGTATATACCAAAGTGAGGGGGAGAAGACTTTGTTTAAATTATTTTTTTTTGGATAAATAATTTCATTCATGTAAGAAAACGCGACATCAATTATTAATTAAAAAAATGAATGAAAAACTAGGATTATTTCTTCCATTTGTTCGGCTATAGTAGGTAGATGGATTTTTAATTCCTTAATTTGGTTAAGCTAAAAAGATGAATTTGAATTGATGACAATATTTTGGGTTTTGGACAGATTTGAAAATCTATTAAAGAATAACTAAGGTTTTATATGTATACTAAATTCGGCCAACAATGATTGAAAGTGGAGGGTTTTATATTAATTTGATTTAAATATATAATTGAACTAAACATATATCTAATTGATGAGATATATAAGTAAATAGCAAAATCAAAATCAAAATTGAACACTTAAGGCCATTTGGCCGTGTTAGAGTTTCTAAGCTCTAACTTCATAATTTAATATAAGTCAGCAATTAAACCGTGCTTGTGAATACATGATAAATTATATCAAAACTTGAAAATTTATTAAAGTTTAAACTAGGTTAAAACTTGATTACCATTTGGTCAACTTGGAAATGTTAAGGTTTTTGAGTTATAAATTTATTTGACCTTGTATATGAGTTGGTCACATGTAAAGTTGATTGAATATGATATTCAAAGCATGAATATATATATATATATATATATATATATATATATATATATAATGTTTGAGAAATTATAATGACTAAGTGAATGAGTTAATCTGTATATATTAGACTTATATTGATCAGTTATTAGTAAATGTATGCTAGGTTGAGAATTAGTTTAGGTAATTAAGGTTAACAATTAGGAAATTAGCTTAATAATAATTTATTAGAATATTGTATACCAATATAAAAAGTGTGATTTGAATGTGTAATGATTGATGTAGAATCGAGAAGGGATCAAGATAAAGAGAACGATCAGGAAGTGTACGACCAACCTTATTATCTCTACTAATATATAGGAGCGTAGGAGTCGAGATGAATGAATAATTTATTAGTATGATATGTGCATTTCCAATGTCTTCTATGATATTTGCAAACCTTAATGGATATGAAACCCTAAACTTTATTGTGCCGTTGAAATTCCTTGACTTTGAAAACTCTAGCTATCTATGAAATTCTTGATTGATTGAACCCTGATTCCATTGTTGCTAGGATTTCTCATTGATATTGTTTATTCCAATATTAATCTAAAATAAATTGTATTATTTGAATTTACATGATATCAAAGTTAGCCAATATGCCTATTGTTATTTGAATATTCCTAAATGATACTTGATATACGTGATACATGAGATTCCAATTGCAAGCATAAATCTCCGACTGATGTGGGTAATACATCAGATTATGTGCACATGATAAAATCCACGGATGGGGTGTATGCATCTGAACCTCATCTAGGAGGGGTGGTTCTAGCCGTGAGACATGATCAGTCTTACGCTTTATATATAATATGCATGAGTAAGGAAGTCATAAGCCACTACTCAAATTTTATATGTGGGAAGCACTCCGCTTCTAAATTATTTGATTTTTGCTAAAGATTACATGAGATCCATAAATACCTCTTCAAGATGAAACTAGTTGGTATTGAAACCCATCATAATTCATTTTCCTGCCTGCATATCATATTAGTAAATTATTTGCTCACTGAGAATTTTCTCACTCCGCGGTTGTTATTATTTTTACAGGTGTCTAAAAGACATGAGCAAGGTAAATCTCAAGTATTTTCCTCCACTTGAGAATTTCTGAGTTGCTAAGATATATGTTAATTTGTTTAAATCTTAATGTTTATGTAAATTAAAGTCCACTCTAGAGCTCAATGGTCATTAGAAGATATAGTATTTGAATATGAACTGTATTAATTAATAAGTATAATAATTGTATTTGGTATTATTGCATTATAATTATATGATTAATATATTGTGAGTAAATGATTGATACATAATGAGTTTAAATTGATATATATGTATTAAGACCATAATGTCTGTCCAAAATTGATAAGAAATATTGATTAATGTTTTATATGAGAAAACATTGGGAGGATTTGTATTGGTATGAGAATGTGATATTGTAATGGAAGTTGAGAGTATAAAGAATTGTTATTTGAAGTGTTTATTTTATGTGCAGATTACGTATCTTGGGGTATGAGTTATGTGTAGTCGGCACTTTATCGGATTTTCATTAGATTGTAGTAGTGAGTGTGTTCTAGGGAGTACGGTGCCATAGCGGTTACCCATACCCTAGAACAGTCGCGACTCCTGAATTGGGTCATAACATCTAAGATAGTCTTGAACATTCATAAACAATTACATATTGAAAGGAAATTACTTTGTCCTAGCCGCAATTCTCAAGTGCAGCAGTGGACTTGAGGATCAACTTGCAAGGTTCGCTAAACTTTTGAATTACTTTACTGCCTTCTTGGAAAAAAAATTGGAGAGAGGGGTGAGTATGAAACTCAGTGAATAACAATTATACTACTATAAATTGTGCGGCTTAGCGTTCAACATTAGTTCACAAGAATGATACTTGGTTGACTTATATATATACATATATCTGATAGGAAATGTAAGATGGCGAATGACACATAGTACTTTTGAAATTGAAATCAAATCAAAGTCTTGTAAATTTTTAAAATCTTAGTTCAAATGACATATAACGTATAATATACTTAAAAATAAATATCAATAACAAATGACTTGCAATACTCTTGATAACTTAATTCGAATAACAAGTAACTTATATTACTTTAAAAATAATCTTCATTCAAATACAAATAGCTTGTAATACTGTTCAAATCTTCCTTCAAATAACAAATGACTTGAAATATGTTTCAAATACAAATACAAATGACTTGTAATACGTTTTAAATACAAATACAAATAACTTGTAATACGTTTTAAATCTTCTTTCAAATAACAATAACTTATACTACTTTTGAAATCTTTCTAATGGATGAGAGTGGATTTTATCCTTGCTTCCTTATCGAACTTCATAATGGCAGCTCTTCTTGCTGAGCATTGGCTACAAAAAAAAAAAAAAATACAAATAACAATGTCTTATACTACCTTTATAACTTCATTCAAATAGCAATGAACGTATAGATTATTTCAGTTAAATCATATATTTAGCAGAAATCCATCTACATAAATAAGAGCGGATTTTATCCTTGCTTTTCATTAAACTTCATAATGGCAGGGGCTCTTCTTGCGGAGTAATACCACACTACATTATGCAAGACTAGATAGGTCTTACGGCTATAACATTAAAATTCTTCCTAGTTAGAGTCCGAATATTATACCCTATCTACTGGGTTACAGTGTGTACACAGTTTGATATTCCCCACACCAGAAAAAGGGGATCTCCACTTAAAAACTTGAAATTCACATGAAAGTAACTTCATATAACATAAAGTACTACAATAACTCATAAGTTCCCATATGAGGGATTGCAATGAAATAATAATTCTTATATACCAAATTCAATAATTTCAAAGTTTTTATGTATGAAACTGTAATAAATCCATATAAAATCGAAATAAATATACTAATAGAAATTTTAGCAAATACTTTTAGAGCTTTTAAAACCTCATTGAACACATATATTGTTTCAATAGACTTGCCAAAAGAAATTCAAATGAACATATATATATATTTTTAATAAACACATGGAAGGAGTTTTTATGAACTTACCATCTAGAATTTCAAATGAACATATATATAGAATTCAAATAGATATATTAGGAATTTTCAACAATTTTCATCTAGTGACAATTTAATAATCTCAATCGGAAAATTTTACCAATGAATAAGGATGTTATCAATATTGCTCTGATTGGAGCTAAGGTTCTCATGAAATTTAGGAACTCAAATAGTATTTTGACAAATGGAAACTTGTATATATGGTGGTTTAACAATGAACTTGGTCTTAGGTTACAATTCACAATAATAATAGCATAATAATCACTCACCTCTACTATGCAACCTATTTCCACAACTTCCTTCTTTCAACAAAGGTTAAATGTGATGGTCCTCGATCTTTTAATTTTCACTTCTCCTTTGATTATTTTGTGCTTCTATACAAATTAACATACACAAATAAATTCATTTGGTTCCAAGCTATAACACTAAAGCATTTAACTTTCATATTAATTCTAAGCAAATTTTCTGATCTAGCAGAACTGTCCCTACTGTATCTTGAGTTCTACTATCCCAAATACTTTGATTCTTTTTGAATTAGAAACTAGACACATAGGCTTACAACATATCTAAAATCTAGCTCAAAATGAGCGCTACATAATTTATAGTGAATCTCTGAAATCTACTTTGCTCCTATACAAGGGCAGACTGACATTCCCTTACTAATTTGCTTACACTTCAAAATATACACATTCAATGACAAATTTCTTTTATAGACATAAAATACACATATAAGGGATCATTTCAGATGTTTTAAAATCAACCTAATTTGGTTCCTAAGGTCCTCAAAATAGAGGGTCAATTTCAGACTGCATACTAGGTCTACATGCAGGGCCAGGCTTGGTACAAGCTTCATATCTCCTAATACACTTTGAATTTGGTCAAACCTTTTCATATGCATATACTTAAAATTATTATCTACAATTTTTATGTTTTGACCTAGCTTAAATTCATATTCTATGGCCTTCAAACATAAGGCTCAAATTATAGAAAATTCAATTTTTAATTCAGACTTTACTCTTCTCTACTTAACTAATTAGGGTTTTGATTAGAGTTTTCATTTTAGATTCAATTTTCACCTCAAACACACTTATCTAAGCTTGCTTTTCATCTTAGAATTCAAAACAAAACACTCCATCACCATAGTCTCTCTTGGCAGAAACACATAGAAGAAGAAAGAAGGAGAAAAACTTAAAAATTTCATATATCATCATCTAACCATCAAAATGAACTAGTTTAATGAAGAGTCTTCCCTTGAATTCAATTTTCTTCTCTAATCTTTGGTGTGGTCGGTTGTGTTCTTGATGGAGGAAGAGAGTTTTCTTTTGTGATGATAGTTTTAGTTAGTAAAAAGAAATGAAGAGAAGTGAAGAAAGAGATAAGTACTATTAACATTTTGTTTGAAAAAAAAAAAAAAAGGATAGGGACAAAAATAAAAAGGATGAGGAAAGTTCTTTTTTCCACATTGTTTGAAAAGCTATGAAAAGAGGGGGGAAAGAAAAGCTATAGAAAGTCTCTTTCCCTTGTTTGGAAAATTGTAGAAAATAAAGGGAAATGAAAACCTTTCAAATAAAATTACTAATTTACCCATAACATTATATACACAATATGCATTCTCTGTGTAAAAAAAAAAAAACTATATTGTGATCACATTAATTATAATAATATTTTTTCAAGAAATGAAATTTGATATATAACTAATTTAAAACCATAAAAAAAAATCATATATCAACCACCCAGAAGTATTAATTAGTATAATATTAATTATACAATACCACTTATCAATTAATATTGTCCTATATTTGCAAAAAATAATCAATATGATGAGTATGACATAGCTCAACAAGAATATATTAATATCAATCCACATATAAATAAAATTATGGTATACATGATGACTCAACACCAATGCACAATTATAAATTTTCAGTTAAAATAATATATCATACCAAATTGAAAAAAGCTAATATTTTGAAATTTGGCCAACAAAAGCTCCAAGTAGCCAGGGACATCATCATTCATATAAGCCACGCTAAATAACCTAAATTCAATCTATCCATTCATACTCACAGCCATAATAGAGTAATACTAGCTTACATATTATAGTATCCAAATAACATACTTAACAAACCTAAGCTTACATATAGTTTGTCTAAATTGTCTATAATAACTACTTCCATAATTCATCATATGAGCCAAGATATCAACACGTCATACACAAGGTACTCCAAAAAAAGCACGTGCTTTATCTAGATACTTAGATAAAAATAAATATGCATTCATTTGCAATGGACCTTGCATTCGAATTCTTTCCAACTCATCAAATATTTCTTCCTCCCGATAATAATGAGGTCTACCCCTTTCATCAATAGCAATAGATTTCTCAGCAATAGTAGCTTGTTTTTCTACAATTTCAACCGATTTCTCTGCAATGGCAATTGACTTTTTAGCTATAATATTCCCTTCCCTCATCACCTCCGCCACTTCTTGAAATCCCATATTAACCATGTCAAATTGCTTCTCAAGCATGTCCATCATATATGCTTATCGCTTAGTTTCTCTAAATATTGATGTGCCTTGAGAATTATGGGATTGTATATATTCAGGACTGAACACATTGTCATTTTCCACATTGCACTCAGAATCAGACATTACATGTTTAAATGAGGTATTAAGATCAAATTGACTAGAATTGCCTTATGTTTGCCATCTTTGTATCTTCTCTCTTGCACTCTTAGCAAATTCACCTGTTGCCTTATCTTTATCATAAAGTTCATAAAGTTTATCATAATGCTCAATTTTAGTGCTCATCCACTTTCAAGCTTCAAGCTTTTCCTATAATTAAAAATAACAGTCAAGTTATATTTTCGTCAAGTTATGTGTGTAATATTGAGAACTTCTAATACGAATAAGCAATTGAAAAATATGCAAATAATAATAATAATAAATAAATGGTTTATGATAAATACCTAAATTAGTTACATCCATACTTCATCTTCTGCATCAAACATTTGGGTTCCATGCAAATTCAATCATTCCATGAAATAAATCCTTGTACTCATTAAAATGATTCTTCAATGTCTTCAACCGATTCTTGATATGATTTTTTGGATATGTGGGCCAAAAGATGATCGTAACGTTGCCAAAATATTATTCATGGTAGTACAAGTGAATGTGCCATCTGGTCTATTTCCTTTTGCTTCCTCATCACATAATGCATATATCAAAATGGAATCAATCTCTGAATTCCAAGTCACAATGTCATTTGCTGCAGAACTACCACCTTCACTAGGTACCTTTCGATGATATGGCATATAGTCACTGCATTAATTTTGGTAAGTACAATTTCTGATCAACAAAAGTCCCCCGTTCACGTAAACGAAGCTTAAAAGTATCAGGGATATCGTATAAAGCCCTAATTTCTGAGAGACGATCTATGGACAATTCACAAGGAATGTGAACCCCCTTTTTGGGTTCGGAGATTGGAAGTTGTGGGGGATTAGCAACCACAACGGTTGCTGAACTGGTATTAACAGGTTATATAGGGGGTGAGTGTATATATATGGTATCGACCAGAGGAGAATGAGATCGATCCGAAATTGTACCCTCGCTATCAGCATGATCACCAGAAAGGTGATCATTTTGACTATCCTCATAATGACTCATTTTTAGTGGATCAACAGCTAAAAATCCCCAGAAAACCCAAAGAAGTCTCCAGAAAGAAGAAAAAGAAAGAAATAATGAAGAAGGTTCAGAAAAATGCAGAAATACAGAGAAATGATAAAAAGGATAAGCGGCAGCAAAGGTAAAATATCAAAGTAAAGAAATAAAACCCTACTTATAAGACACGATACAGAAACTGAAGGGTTTAGGAAACTACCCCTATATGACACGTGGCATAAAAAGCGTCAGTACAACTCTTTCTTCGAGAAATAAAATTATTACGAAGTGATGGAAATGATTGCGTCATAAATGTCTACATAGGGAACCGAACTGCAAATGAAGATCGCCAATGCTTGAATCGCCCAAAGATAAAACTCGCCTCAAAACAGAATATATCTAAGTCTTTAACTCGAAAATTGGTGGGGGGACATGTAATACATCCTAATATAAACTGGTTGCCGCCCAAGCAATCCATATCCGATTATGGAACTACAATTCATATCCATATACAATACTGAAAAGGAATAATCCGACTCCAAGAAGGATTCGGCACCTTGGGCACACCACTATAAATAGAGCTCTTTTCTCAATTAAACGGGTAACGCAATTCTAAACACTTTTAGTGATTAAAAGCTTATAATCTCCATCTTTTCTAACTTAAGCATCGGAGTGGTCCCTCAGGCACATAGCCTGAACTCTCTGACTTGCTGTTTTGCAGGACTTAAAGATCGCCTACATGTGTGCTAGAGATCGGAGTTATTTCTGAGCACATCAAATAGCATTAGCCATGGAGGTATATTGTTTGGCTACATAGCATTTTAGTTTATCAGATTAGGCTAAATAGTTGTATGTATATTTAGAGTCTCTTTCATTTAGCGGTAATAGTTAGTAGTTAATGATCAATTGTGAGTAGCTAGTAATTCACAATTAATAATTGTAAAGTTGATAATTTAACTGTTAAAATTAGAATTAAATTGTAAATTATAAATAAGAATATTATTTTATATATTATGACAAATTTTAATTATAAGCAATTACTAATTTTAATTGTACACATAAAATATATTAATAAAAATAATCACATTTTAATTTAATTTATATTTAATTATTTAAATGCTTATAGATATTAAAATATTTAAAAATAAAAATAAAGATGTATATATTTTTAATTAATAGTAAATATTTTAAATTTTAACAATATATTTTTTTAAATGAAATATAATCACTGACTCTTAGTTTTCTTTTGGTAAATATTATGTGTCAGCAGTTGGATATGCTATAAGCCAAATAAAACAGACAATATAATCATATAATGGAATCATTTCATCTTAAAATAAATTTAGAAAAAATAAACAATTAAAACTCTATATGTAATAAAAATAAGATAGCCCTTTCATATCAACTGAGTAGCGCAGGTTGTAGTCTAGATAAGCTCTTTACAAACAGAAAGCTACAAAGCAAAGCGAAAGGTTCGATTCCCCTATCGGCCTAAACTTATGTTCAAAGATTAGAAAATATACTTCTTTAATTTTTAATTTTTATAGTAATAAATAGCTATCGTTCCTTAATTTTAAACCTGATCCTCTCTCTCTCCATTGCCAAATCACCACAAACTCCAATTTTCTTTTTCTTTTCAAATTCATTCCCAATTCTCACCAATTCCGAATTCTCCCACAACCCCAAATCCCTCTCTATTCTCTTATAATTATTATTCTTCTTGTATGTTCTTTCATCTGGAAACTCCGGCAACCACTTGGGAATATGCATGCCTCTCAATTCCAAATTCTGATTTACACGAATTGGAATTGAAATTGAATCCACTCTAGGAATAGGCTTTGCAAACGGCATTTCATCTCTGGAATTTACAAAAACACAAAGATCTTTCACTGTGCTTGACTTTAAGAGATTGTTCCTACTGTGAAGAGTAGAAGCTCCTATGAAGCCATGTTGTATAGATAAGAGGTCATGAAGTGCGTTGATGATGTCAAAAAGGTTCGATTGAGTGCGGTTGGCTGCATTGGAATATGTTGCGGCAGTTTTCGCTAGGGTTTTCAGATAAAGAGTGGCTATGTGAGTTAGGGTTTCAAGGGCTGGGATTTGTGATGATTTGAAACCCACTGATTGGCAGATCTGTGAGACTGCGATTTTGGTTATTTTGAATGAGAAATCATTTGATGGGTCTGTTGTTGATATTGAAATTGGAGACTGGTTTTGCTTTGATTTTGGTCTCATGGCTTTGATTGAAGATGATACTGGAGGAGATATGTTCCTTAAAATCCTAACTATGGCTGCCTCAGTGAGTTGGGCTTTAAATGGTTCTCATGTTAATTTTTTAGCTTTTTATGGAGTTTTACGTAATTTGGCTTAATTGCTTAATTAAAATTTTCAAACCAATTTTCTCATCTTATGTCCCAATACTTTCGCAAAAAAAAAAAAAAAAATCTTATTGTCCCGATAAACCAGAATCATATGGATTAACTTTTTTTTTTTTTTTAATTATAATCCCAGTACTTCATTTTTTAAAGGTAAATAATATAATGATCTTAATATTTTTTTTTTTTTTTGTGAAATAAGAAAAATAATAATCTTAATACTAAATTCATCTAATTTATTTAATTCGAATTATAATATTTTTAAATTTGAATTTTTTAATACTATAACCTATTAAAAAAGTTTTCAACATTTCTAGATCAACCTTTTTTTTTTTTTTTTGAATAGTTAAATTTCTAATTATATTAATTTGATCATATATATATATATATATATATATATATATATAATATAGAGGCTGTTTCGGATGAACAGTGCAATTAGGGGATATAATTGTCTGCCGAAAATTATTTTTGAGGGTACAATTGTCGTTTCGCGAGAACCTAATTACTTTCAGGTCCTTGATGATCAGTACCCAGTACACGAAAACGACGTCGTATGAGCGGATAAAAAAGACATTTCAGCGTTCATTTAAGTACTTTTCTACCCTTTAACTTGGTCTCTTTATTTCATTAAACGGTGGCGTTTCTTAAGGCTGCATTCGTTATTTTATTTCTCTCTACTTATCCGACTTCAACCCTAAAACAGCCGCTCTCATCTCTTTGATCATCTGCTCTCTTGCGCGACTCTCTGCATTTCGTTCTCCATAGTTTTCTTTTTTTTTTTTTTTTTTTTTTTTTTTTTTTTTTAATTCTCCTTTGCTTATCTGCCTCGAATCCTTAGAGATTATGGCTCAAATCAAGAGAAATGGTGGGATTTAGATTTTAACTCTTTTCCTTCTCCATCTCTGTATTTTGCATTTTTAAGTAGAATTTGAGAAAATGGATGCAAGATTGGCAAATACATGGCGAATGACAGTGAATGAGAAGAAATTCATTGAGACTGCTTTGGCTTCAGACCTCATAATTGACGGTCATAATCCCCTCGAGTATCGAAAAATAACAATCAAGTTTGGCAGGCAAGTTGCTTCCTCTGTTTTTTTTTTTTCCTTTTCGGTGGACAAGCTAATAAAATCTGTAATTTCAGTGGAATGGATAGTTTAGTATAGTTTACGTTGCTGAGAATATAATTTCGTATATATGCCATAAGCCATTGATATTTTGACAAATATTAGAAATATATCCAAAGAAAATTAATATAATATTTCATTATTTGAATAATGTATAATATTAACTTATTAAGTATTTTAGTATTGCATTGGTATATCTAAATATTAATATTATATATGTATATGTATATTGAAGGATTAAAAGTTATATATAATTCTTAAATTAGCTCTCTATAAATTTTCATGAAATGGGGTTGGTGTTGAATTTATTGCTATTGTTTTGCCTTTTTTGAAATTTATTCACTTTTTTTAATGAACTGTATTTGTTGAGTCCTTTGAGTGTTGGTGCCAGTCTGCATGAATTTGCATAAGTTTTTGCTTTTACAGTCTTTTTTTTTTTTCTTAGAATTATTTTTTACCACCGTTTACTGTTTATTCACTTTTAAGTTGTTTGAGTTTTCGTTTGATTTATTTTTAAAAATGGTTATTAGCTTGATATAATTAATTTTGGTAATATTTTTTTATTCAGTTTCTAGAATCTTACACATTTAGTTTAAATGGTGATCTGTTTCATATTATTATTTTAATAATATTTTATTTTTCTTGAGGTCCAAGAACTTGACACTGTCAGTTTAGCTTATGTCAATTTGCTTACCTCATCATTTAATTAATTACTTATGTAATTAACTATGATATTTTACTCTTTAATCTGCTTTATTTTATGATGATGTGTCCACTATATATTATCTGTATACGTGGCTATTGTCTCTACATGTACATGTGCTCACAAGCATTAAATACTTGGCTGAAGAGTTAAATCCTTCTTCAAGAAGATTTCATATTTACTTGCTATAAATACTGATTCTTAAGCACTTATAATGGCATGATGCAGTTGCTTCTCTTATTTTAGGTGAGTTTATAACTCCCCATTTCTCATTTCTTTGTCTGTGGCTTCATTTATTGCTTTTTTTTTTCTCTACATCTATTATAATATTAGTGTTGTTTTATGACTCTGAAAATTCTTTTCTTTTGGCAGCATTAACGCTCCGTTTTTCTCATGTTGTTATTTGATCTGTTTAATGCAGTACCATCAGTCCTTTTTTTAAAAAAAAAAAATTGTTTTAACCCTTTTTATTATGGATATTTGCATTAATGTTATGTTCTTCTCATGCTATTGTTCTTTGATCTGTTTAAGCTATTTCCTTTACTCTTTTGCTAACTGAAAATGAAGCTTTGAAAAAAAAAATTTGGGCCTTCATAGGGGCTGGTGGGTGCTTCTCATTGCTATGCAGTACCACCAGTAGATTTAGCTTTTTCTTTTGCTGGAAAAACACCATCTTATAAATCTTATACTTATTTGAGTGTTGATTTTAATGGTGCCTTTTATCTTTTTGAATTGGCTGTTTTTTTTTAATTTCTCCTTATTGCTTTTTTGACTTCTTTTTCTTTTTTTTTTGGATTCCTTATGCTTGGTATCTTGCATCATAGCATATTCATATCTACTGTGTTATTAGCCTGTCACTGTAAGTTTGCCCTTCATCTTAATTTTATATTCGTATTACTTTATTTCATAGTTGCTGCCTTTTTTTTTCCCCCCTTTTTTTTTTATTTTTTATTTTTCTTTACTTATTGCTGTCATCTGATTCTTTTCAACATGCTTTTACCATGTTGTGTACTTACATGTGATTTTCTGTTTGCTTGATGAATAACATTTTATTGTTTGTATTTTGTGCTGCTATTGCTTTGTTTTATTTATTTATTTTTAAAAGCACTGAAATGCCTAAGTCTATACATATGGTTACAATCAAAGTTCCGTTACACTGCACATTGGATGCTGTTATTCAACAGCTTGGTCTCCCTCCTGCTACATATGAAATGTATGAAAATGAAGATGGTTTATTTACATGCACTGTATATTATCTCCATGTCAATAGTTCAGGGGATAATTTCATTTCTTATATGATTGGCATAAGCTCTGTGTCTGCTGATGAGGCAAAAAATAGTGTTTTAATGTCAGCTTTGGATCATTTGAGCACTTTGTTTGACTTGGATATTGTTGATTATAACTATAAGAATATGCTTCGCTTTAAGTTGAACTGTGAAACATATGAGAAGGAAGATACAACGGCTTTGAAAAATGCATATGAAAAGCTAGCATCACAGTTTTATACATTGTCAAGGAAGCATGAGAAAATTTGCTAGGCCATTAAGAAAATTAAGTCAAACATTGGTGGAATTTCCTACCTTCTATAGATCTTCCCATTTGCTTTCCTCTTCGTATGTGGCTGTTTTGCAAAGTTGAAGTATATGCACATTTTGTTCTTTTTGGAAGTATATTTGCATATGCTTTGTTTATGCCCTCATCGCCTACTGCCTTTGTATATATGTATTAGAAAATATGCTAAGTTTTGTAATTAGATGTGGGTTTTATCTATGTATTAAAAAAATAGAAAGTTATATATGCAGATGATGTTATATATAATGGCACATTACTCTCATGTTTGCATTTTGTTAGTTAGTTGTGACCTTTGCATATGTATTAGAAAATAAGCTAAGCTTTGTAATTAGATGTGGGTTTCGTCTATGTATTAAAAAAAAATGGAAAGTCATATATGCAGATGATGTGTATATATATATATAATTAATATTTTTTTTATTTGTTTTATTTTCTTTAGAATAAAAGCAGTGATTTAGATTCTACTTCAATGGCAATGCAATGGTATTAATTTGTATCAAATGTCTTTATGAAATCAAATATAACAATAATTCAGCAATGCGATAAAACTAGCAGCCTTTGAAAATTAAAATTTTAATTTTAGATACTAACAATTAAATTATAAAATTTTTATTATCTTGTAATAACATTAGACCATAAAAATATTCATGGCTTATTTTTAATGCAAGTTTAGTGGTTTGATTTTCATACCATAAAAATATTCATAACAATAATTCAGCAATGCGTTTAAACTAGCAACCTTTGAAAATTGAAAAATTGAAGACTTAATTTTAGATACTGACAATTAAATTACAACGTTTTTTATATTTTGCAATAACATTGGACTATAAAAATATTCATGGCTTATTCTCAATGCAAGTTTAGTGGTTTGATTTTCATACCATGAAAATATTCATAGTTTATTTTCAATACAAGTTCAGTGATTTGATTTTCATGTAATAAATATGGTGTTATTATTCAGGTATTGATGATTTTATTTTCATATTTACTCAAATTGTCAGTTTAGTTTTCTTATAAATAAATATATTATGCTATACACTAATATCAAAAATTGGTAATCTTTATTTCCTTATGTAATCAAAATTTCACTTTACACTTATTCATAATGTACAATATTAATTTGCATATTATTCTAATTTAATTTTCTTTAATTTTTAGATCTTGCATATTTGGGAAGAAGCCTTCTTTATATACTTTTAGTATGTGTTTTGTCATATATATTTAAAAAAAACTTTATTGTTTAAATTTGTTTGTGCTCATTAATTTTTTAATTTCAATTTTTTTTTTATATCGTGTGATGGTTTTTGATTTATTAATTTATCCTCCGCATTAGTGAATTTAATTATGGAAACTTTTAACTCTTTCGTGACAAATACCGATGGCTTATTTGATGTTCCTATATTAATAAGTCCCAAAAATACAGGTATAAAACTATTTGCATAAATTTTAGCTATAATACAACATTTCAAAGCATATAATTGTGTAATAATTAATAATATTTTACTCAAATGTTAGATGCCGCTTCTCGCCAGTTAAATTTTACTCAAATGGATTCTCAAAATAGTGTTGACGTTGGCTTAAGTTTAAGCACATATCAAAATTTACTAGACGTTCCTATAAGTGAAATTGTCCATCCTACAGGTATTATCTATAGTTAAGTTTTATGAATAGTTTTTAAATTTTCTATTATAATATTTATTTTGATTTTTTAATTTTCACAATAGACCTAGCTCGACATGGTATTCTTTTATCGACCTTGGAACGATCAGGCAAACAAAGACGGACTACGTCCTCTTCGTGTTCTTCCTCTTCTTATAACAACTACATGCCAAATGCTTCGAGTATACTATTAATCTTTTTTTTAGTATATATTTATATGTGTGTCTGTGTATGTTTTTTATTCTTGACTTTTACAATAATTTCTTAGGCCACTGTTCTGAAAAATCAGATTTAGGCATGTCAAATAATGAATGTCAATATTGTGGTGCATTGTATTGGGTAGCTGAGTGTTCAGTAGACTCGGTTCGACACGGAAAAAATATTTATATTATTTGTTGCAAAAAAGGAAGAATTAAGTTACCAATGTTGCAACAAACACCTCCTTTTCTTGATGGTCTATTAAGCCATAATGAAGGCATCCTTTCTTCAATATTTAGAGAATATATAAGGCTTTATAATAATATGTTTGCTTTTTCATCAATAGATGGCAAAATAGATCACGAAATAAATAAAAGACTAGGACCTCATATCTTCAGACTTTGTGGACAAAATTATCATTTAATTGGCTCTTTGCTCCCTCTTGATGGAGATAAACCAAAATTTGCACAATTATATATATATGACACAGAAAATGAGGTACACAATAGGATTTCTATTGTTAGTGGAGAATCACAAAAACATATAAATGAGGTGATAGTTAGTGGTCTTATTGAAATATTCGATGAATATAACCAAATTGCTAAATCTTTTATAATGGCCCGTGACATATTCAAAGAAAATGAAACATTGCCAATGAAATTGAAATTGATTGAAAGAAGATCTCATGAAAGTTTGCAATATAATTTACCATCATCTTCAGAGGTAGCTGGCTTGATTGTTGGGAATTTTGGTTTATTTGATAAAGAAAGAGATATAATTGTTGAGCACAAAACTAATAAATTAAAACGAATTAGTGTCTTGCATCTGAGTATGATGTCTATGCAATATCCTATATTATTTCCTTATGGTGAAGATGGTTATAGAGTAAATATTCAAAATAATGTCATTGATCCAAATTCTCCTTTTTCTAAAAAATTTGTCTCAATGCGTGAATATTATGCTTATAGAATACAACAACGTCACAACGAGGGAACAACCTTATTAAGAGGTGGTCGTTTATTTCAACAGTTTATCGTTGATGCTTTTTCATGTGTCGAAGAGGAAAGATTAGATTTCATAAGACGTAATCAAAAAGAATTTAAATCTGAAATATACCTTGGTATAAAAAATGTTGTTCGTCATGGTATTACTAATTCTAACGATATTGGAAAATCAATTGTAATATTACCATCTAGCTACACCGGAAGTCCAAGATAAATGATTGAACACTACCATGATGCTATGGCTATATGTAGATTTTATGGACATCTTGATCTATTTGTAACATTTACATGTAATCCATTATGGCCTGAGATTAAGCGAATGCTAGATTATATTCCTGGTCAAAGACCTGAAAATAGACCCGATGTAATTAGTCATGTTTTTAAAGTAAAAATAAATCAATTAATAGATGATTTTAAAAAACATCAACATTTTGGAAAAGTTGTTGCTTTATTGTATACAGTGGAATTTCAAAAAAGGGGATTACCTCATATTCACTCTTTAATATGGTTGCATGAAGACGATAAACCATTAACACCTTCTGATATTGATTCAATGATTTGTGCTGAATTACCATCAAAAGAAACAGATTTGGAAGGATATGAAATAGTGTCAAAATTTATGATACATGGCCCGTGCGGTTCTATTAACCCTTCATCACCGTGCATGAAAAACAATAAGTGCTCTAAATTTTTCCCTAAAAACTATCAAGAAAAAAATATTGTCGATGCAAACGGATTTGTTGTGTATAGACGTAGGAATGATGGGAATTTTGTCATAAAAAATAATGAAAAAATCGACAATCAATTTATTGTGCCTTATAATAGAGACTTGATTTGTAAATATGAGGCTCACATTTGTGTTGAATTTTGTTGTCAATTTACATTGGTAAAATATTTGTTTAAATATGAACTGATAGAATTTGTGCTGCTATTCAAAATTTTGGGAAAGATGTTGATGCACTTGAAAACAGTGAGGAAATTTTTTATTGATGAAATAAAATCATATTTAGATTATCGTTTTCTTACAGGCTGTGAAGCAGCTTGGAGATTATATGAATTTCCAATACACCATAGAGAGCCTGTTGTTGAAAAGCTAATAATACATTTACAATTTATGAATCAAATTATACTTAGACCATCAGACAACTTAAGTTATATCACTAACAATTCACAATTTGAGCGCACGATGTTTACAGAATGGATAAATGCTAATAATTTATATGAGGATGCTAGATCATTGACTTATGTTGAATTTTCAACAAAATGGGTATGGCAAAACAAAGAAAAAAAATGGACTAGACGAAAACGTGGAAATACTATTGGTAGAATTGCATATGTTCATCCAAATTCTGGCGAACTTTATTATTTAAAAATGCTTTTGAATATTGTAAGAGGGCCAAAAACTTTTGAAGATATTAGAACTGTTGATGGAGTTTTGTATCCTACTTTTCAATCAGCCTGTTATGCATATGGTTTATTAGGAAACGATGCTGAATGGATTAATGCCATTGAAGAAGCTATCTTATATGCGTCGTCTCATGAATTGCGTCATTTATTTACAATTCTTATATTATTTGGGGAAGTTAGAGATCCGAATAAACTTTTTAATTTGTTTTGGAAGCATTTTTCAGATGATATTAGATATGAATTGCATAATACTTTAGAAGTTCCAACATCATCTATTTCTGATCATTATTTAAAAAACAGAGTTTTACTTGAATTAGAAAAAAAAGTTTAACAAAAATTCATCTACTTTAAAAAAATTTAATTTACCATTGCCTGATAAATCTTTACTTGGTGATATTAATAATCGACTATTAATTGAAGAATCAAATTATAATATTCATGAATTAAAATGTAAGCATGATAGTTTGATTTTAACTTTCAACTATGAACAACGTAGAATATATGATAATATTATTTCTGCAGTTGACAATAATAAAAGTATATTATTTTTTGTTTATGGTTATGGTGGAACAGGTAAAATATATTTGTATGAAGTTATTATATCTAAACTTAGATTATAAGGAAAAATCATTTTAGTTGTTGCTTCATTTTAGTTATTTCTGCATTATTATTGTCAAGAGGTAGAACAGCTCATTATAGATTTAAAATACCTATGAATATAAACGAACAATCAACATGTGAAATTAAAAAAAGAACTCAATAAAAGGTTAATTGAAGAAACTCGCTTGATAATTTGGGATGATGCTCCTATGAGTAGGAGTGTTCACGGGTTGGGTCGGGTCAGTTTTTCTTTAAACCCGACCCAACCCGACTTTACAGTTAAAATATATTTATTTGACTTGAAATTTGACTCGACCCGACCCAACTTTGGTTGGATCAGGTCGAGTGGGGTTGGTTGGGTCGGGTCATTTTTTCCCCAGTTTTTTTTTTTTTTTAATTTTAAAACCCTCGGTTTGTTTTTCTTTATTATTTACTAAAGCCCACGTTTTGTTTTTTAATTATTCACTAAAGTAAAGCCCACTTGACACTCCATGCACTAACTAATTAAGTTTATGCACTACTAATTACATCATATGCACTAACTAATTACAGTCCATGAACTAACCAATTACAGTTCCAATTAAAGTTTTCAAACTACTAGCTTGCTAGCTAACTGTATGAAGAAAAAAAAAATAACTCACTAACTGTATTAAAAAATTCAATACAAGTCATAATCTCATCACCTAAATCAGGGAAAAATATATGCTTTTCATTTTAACCATCTTCATGATAAAAAATTACATCTTTCCACCAGCCATCATTATAGACATCCACACACATTCCTTACTCATTACCTGCAATTAAAAAAAAAACAATTAAACAGAGAGCTATATAAATTAATTATGATTAATTAAATTTTGAATACATGATTAAAAAGAACCATTTAACATTGTCAAATTATGAAATTGGATATTTTCTTTGTTACCATTTTAGAGAAAAGAGAATTCTAAATTTATGTTATTCTGCAATTGCAGGTAGGCACAAATTTGGAAATTCTGCAAGGAAAAAAAAAGTGAGAAAAATTCAAACAAATATTTCAAATGAATAATTTATAATTATTGTTACCTGATTCAAGTTCTTCAAATGTTTCTACTTCAATTGATTCCACATTATCCATAACTTCTCGAAGATCAATCGGAATAGGCATGGATTTTAACCAATTTTGGGAGCATATAAGAGCCTCTACCATCAATGGTGATAAAGAGCTCCTAAATGGATCTAAAATACGTCCACCCGTACTAAAAGCCGACTCTGATGCAACTGTGAAAACAGGAATAGCTAACACATCTCTGGCTAGTTGGGAAAGAATTGGATACTTGGAAGCATTAATCTTCCAATCTTCTTTACTAGGAGGGCCAATGATTTTTTTTCCATCAAAGTAAGAATGGTACTTTGAATCTACGACTTCTAATTTATCAAAAGTTTTCTCAAATTTTTCAGCAACTTCTAACATCTTGTAGGTGGAATTCCACCTAGTTTCAACATCAAGACAAATGAGACCCTTGTTTTCGATTTTTACTTTCTCTACACATATCTTAAAAATTTGTAACCTAGCAGGATATGATTTCACATATCTAATTGCATTCATGATTTTCACAATTGAATCATTCAAATCTTTCAACCCTTCTTTCACAACAAGATTCACAATGTGAGCACAACACCTTACATGTGGAAACTCATGATCTAACATGGTACCCTTCCAATCTATAGTTTCTCTTTTCAAGTATCTAATAGCACCATCATTAGAACTAGCATTATCAACTGTGATGGTGAAAATGTGATCTATCTCCCAATCTAGTAAACACGTCTCAACCATCTTACCAATTGTCTCTCCCTTATGATTAGGAACTATACAAAAATTTAAAATTCTTTTATGCAAGTTCCATTCACTATCAATCCAATGAGCAGTTAAACACATATAATTAAGATTTTGAATTGATGTC
>CATKHJ010006993.1:0-15331 GCA_949750685.1 Vernicia montana | reverse complement strand
AATAATAATAATAATAATAATAATAATAATAATAAAACTTATATTATAACAATTATAAAAACTATATATATATCAATTACTTAAATTCTTTAATTATTTTCTTTAAATTTTAATAATTCAATTTTTAAATACAATTTTAATAAATCGAATTAAATAATTACATTTCTGTACGAAAATAATATTTTCAAAAATAATTAAAAATCAGGGTATTACACATGTACTATAAAATCATACGAAATAATATTAATTTCATAAGTCCCGTTTGACATAACTTTTTGGAAAAGTATTTTTCTAAAAAAAAAAATTCAGTTCTGAAAAAATAGGTAAATATATGTTTTTCAAAAAAATAGGATCGAAAAAAACAATTTCAAAAAAATTTAAAAATAATCAATTAAATAAAAAAAATTCAAAAAGTACTATTTAGTCTCTAAAAACTATTATGTGATTAATTAATATATTAATGATTGATGAAAATTAAATATAGCACGGTACTAATTTATGTAATTATAAGTTAGATTTTAACTTTTTATCGCCCCTTGTTAGATTTTCTAATTCGCCCATGTTTGAATGTTATTTATAGATATTAATGAAAAATATTTTGGATTTTGCAATTCTTATGTTCATTTGATTGTTTAATTTTTGCTTTGTCCCTAAAATTTAATTTTTAATACTAAATAAGTATGTATATAATGATCAACAAAATATCATCATTTCATTAAAACATTCAATCATTACACAAAATCGAAAAATAATTTTTACTCATACCTCTAAAACTTAAATTTAATTGATTACTATTATTAGCCTGTAAGTTAAAAAAATACTTTTTAAATTTTTTATTTAATTGATTAATTTTTTTTTGAAACTGTTTTTTTTCAATCCTACTTTTTGAAAAATCATCCTGTTTTTTCAAAAATACTTTTCAAAATTGAAAAAACCGAAAAAAAAAATTAGAAATACTTTTCTGAAAAACTATGCCAAACGAGACTTATAAAATTAACGTTATTTCGTCTGATTTTATAGTATACGCATTGTCCAAAATTTGACCAATGACTAATTTGACAAAAATTGCTAAGTATGAGGATTTTGATGACAAAAAAAGTAATTTTGTCCTGATTTGTCCCTAGGTGCCAAGTTCGAGGACTAATTTATCCCTTTTGACTAAAAATATCATTTGCTCTAGTATTAACAAAATTCTCAAAAAAAAAAAAAAAAACCTTATATAATACAAGATTTATTTAAAATTATATAAAATTTAAATGAATATTAGGAGTTATCTAAGTTGAGTATTCTAATACTTAAAAATTTGGCTTGACTGGCTTCTCAAGTTCAAACTCAACTCAATTAAAATCTGAGTAATTTAAATATTTTGCAAGCTCAGGTTAAGGCCTAACTCAAATACTTAAATAGTTAAATTAGAAGTAGGCTTAACTTATTAGGCCTCAATAGCTTCATTGCCAGTTACACAGTAACAAACTCTCTCGTCCTCAATTCTCATGAAAATTAGAAGCAGAAGGAGAAACTCTCTCTTTGTAAAACAAGTTAAAACACAAACACTTAGTGAGTGGATGTAAAACAAACTAACAGTTAAAGAAAAGCATTGTAAGAGCAAAAAATTATATTATTATACAAAATAAAGAACAAAATGAATTCAGCTTTAAATGAATTCGTATTTTGTACAGATACAGGGAAACTGAAAACTATCTGTGACTCTGTGCTAACTGCTAAAGAATCAGATACAAAGTATACATTCAAAGTATATGACTCGATAAATCTCTGCATCTAAATGTCTTCTCTAGGAAATCACTTCTCTAATGAGATACAAAACCGTGATGCCTCGTGGAAACAGTGTCTTTCAATGTGTAGTTGTGCCATTCAAAGGCCATTTTCCCTCATTCATCTTACTGATAATCTCAAATTTTGCAACACGAATCAAGAACAAACTCGCACAGAAAATAGAAACAATAAGCATAAAAAAGACACTGTTCCACCCTCTTGTGGAAATATATCCAGCCAATAATGGGCCAAGAGCACCTCCAACAGAACCAGTACCATCTATAATTGCAGTAACAGTAGCCAAAGCACGGGAATTTCCCTTGATAGTATCCTGTGTGCCAAGATCAGCTGCAACAGCTGTAGTTATTAGTGAGTAGGGGCCATTCACAAGCAAACCCGAAATAAACATCAAAGCAATGTTGGTAATCATAGATAAACTTCCATAAACCCTGTATAAAATAAGGGCTGGAATTGACAGTGAGAAGAATACAATTGAAGTTACTGCTCGAGCTTCGATCATGTCTGATATGTATCCTGCCAAAATTCCACCAAAGACTCCCCCGATATCAAATATAGCTGAAAGAATTCCCGCCGTTTTGTGCGACAAATGCACACCAGCAACAGCTATAAATCCAACACAAACTTGTAATCAATATCTAACATATAACGAATCCAATAATTTTTTTACAAGCTTAAACATGCATGGTATGCTTGGAAGTTGGAACATTCAATGTACAAATGCACTCCCTGTACTAAATGGAGCAGTTAAAGAAAGCTCAAGCCATAGCCACAATAAATGGTCTAAAATGAGTTCAACAGAGTCTCAAGTTTTTTCAGTATAATTTGCAACATTAAGCAATTTCCAGTTAGAGTTGCGTCTATGACTAGATACTTGTGTATGAACTCAAGCAAAAGCTGTCAACATGACCCTAAATCAATTTCTTGACAAAAGATTCATAAACAAGAAGAAACATATACCTGTGTGCGACTAGATACTTGTATATGAACTCAAGCAAAAACTGTTAACATGACCCTAAATCAATTTCTTGACAAAAGATTCATAAACAAGAAGAAACATATACCTGTGTGCCTTAAGTAGAATGGCAACCAATAAAGAAAAGTATAAGCCACTAGTTTCGAAAAGAAGAGGCAGAAAGCAAATGGCGCAACACCAGGTAATCTCCAAGCCTCTAAGAATCCAATAGCAGCCAAAGAATCTGAATCTTCTGTGCTAATTAGTCCAGCTTCCTCTGAATTCTCTTCACCCTCCATCTCCACATTCATTTCAATCTCCTTCCCCAGAAGCTCAAATCCAATATCTTCAGGACTAACAACAAGAAACAAAAACACCAAAACCCCAACTAAAATCACCAAAACCCCAGGCACCACAAATGACCAACCCCATCCAAACTCCAAAACACCAGAAGCCACAACTGACCCAATAATGTTTCCTACAGAGGTATGTGAATTCCAAATCCCCATTATCAACCCTCTCTTTGCTTTCCCAAACCAGTTCCCAACTACTGCTACAACACAAGGCCACCCTATAGACTGAAACAAACCACACAAAATCTGCACTCCCACAAAAAACCCTAACAAATGTATATTAAACCAGTAACCTAACCCAAAAATAATAGTGAAAACACCACTACCCACCATCCCAGAAACAAGAAACAACCTTAAATCAATCCTATCACCAACATGACCTGCAACAAACATTCCAATCGAATACGATGACAAGAATGCAAGATCAAGCTCTCCAAGCCTGTGGGTTCCCTCACGGCCATTAAATGGAGCCCAACCAGTATCTGTGGAGTTTGAATTGGATTCCACTGAAATTGAATTGGATTGAATTAAGGAAGAATTGAATTGAATAATGGGTCCAAGCACGCTTTTGACAATGCTTGGTGGTTTTCGAGAGGCGTGGAAGGAAGCATAAGCAAGAAAGGTAATGATTAGGACAAGGATTTGATGAAAAATGAGGGTTTTATTTGGGGGTTTAAGGGAAGGGAAGAGAGTAAGAGCTGGAGCTAGGTTCTGGGTTTTGGATTCCATTGAAAATCACAGTATCAGTTCATTACAGTATCATAAAAATACCCTTATATATATGTATATAAAGAATCAAGATGATTGATCTTGTGGAAATGTAAGATTTAGATAAGGAAAAACAAAATACCAGTTATTGATCTGAACCAGAGAACCAGAAAATAACCTCAATCTGTAATCATATTACAGTTCGAATTCCGGAAGAGAAACAAGAAACAGAGATACTATAAGGTGAGAGACAAAACGAAGATGATTGAGAGAGAGATCAGCCTATGAATTAAGAAAATTGGCAATTGGGGTTGTCTGAAACCTCAATAATAATAAGATCTCAAGTTTCAGGTATGACATTGACTGTCTGGCCGCTTTTAATATTCTAAGCTTCTTAAACATAGCACGTCATTTGAGTTATCTTCGAGAAATTCTTAGTCTACTTGTTTATTGATTCACCCGATAACAATAAAACAAATAGGGCAAATTACCATGCAGTTCTTTATATTTGGCCAAATTAATAATTTCGTCTCTTTAATTTGCTAAACTAATGAATTCATTTTTAAAATTTTAATCCGTTCAACTAATTGGTCCTTCCATCTAAAATTTTCAACTTTTTCCGTTAAAATTAATAAAAAATTAATATTTTTATATTTTTAATCAATAGATTTTCTTTTTTCTTTATATTTAATTAATTTTTTTAATTAAAATTTAAGAAAATCTCATTTTTATACTTTTAATCAATAGGTTTTTTTTCTTTATATTTAATTAATTTTTTAATTAAAATTTAAGAAAATCTCAGTATTTTTTTTATATTTAATTATTTTTTAATTAAAATTTTAAAAAAATCCCAGTAGATTTTTTTTTATATTTAATTATTTTTTATATTGTATTGTTTAAAAAATTTTGGAACAATACAATTCGAAAATTGAATATTTCAATACAATACAATACTATATAGAGATTTAGAGATTTTCACTCTATTCCAATTCATTGAAGAACAGAAGTGTTAAGGGCTTTGAATCAAAATTATATAGTTTTATGGTAATTGTGCAGTTTGAATTTGATATTAAATTGTATAATAATTAACAGTCATTAAAACTACATAGTTTTATATCAAAATGATGTAGTTTTGGCAATATAATTATATAATTGGGAATTTTTATATTAATAAATTAATGATTATTCGCAAGTTTTTTGAATGAATTACTATAAAAATTCTATTAGTATAATATAAATATAATTATATTAGTATTTTACTTAATTCAAATAATTTTAGTCTTAACTTATATACTACTAATACATAGTTTCTTATAATCATTTTTTAATTTTTTATACAAATTATTAGCCTATTGCAAATATTTTCTTATTGATAATGTATCACAAAAATATTAATTAATAAAAAATATATTTTTAAATATTAGAATATTAGATTATATAATACTAATAAAATTTTAATCTAAAACTTTATTAATATCATATAAATATAATTACAATTAAAATGACAATATTGCTGGACTTATACTAATACATCATATTTTCTTATTATCACTTCTTGATTAATCATAACATATATTAAAAGTTTTTTTTCTAAAATATATATGTAGTGAATTTAAAATGTTTAGTTGTAGTATGTGGTTATATCTTAGTATTATTAAAACTTAATCCATATTATATTACTAATTTTTCATTAATACAAATTTAATGAATTTAATATTTAAGTAAATTGTATAAATATCAATAGATATATTCAATTGAGGTATATACATTTATAATTATAGATTTACAATTCATCTAAATTTTCTTTTAATATAATCTTGATATAATTTAATAATTGATATAATATTATGTATAATTTTATAATTTTTATATTATCTATACATTATTCAATTAGTATTACTTATATATTATAAATAATAAACTTCGATTATTTCAATAAAATTCGATTCAATTCGATATGATTCTCAGTTCGGATATACGTTAAAATTCAAAATCGTACTAAAACATTTCACTTGGTACAATTCGATTCGAGAAAAATCAAAAGTCAACAGTTCGATTTAATTTTGAATATTTTCAATCCGATTATTCGATTTAATTCAGAACTTTTAATATGCGCTCTTAATCCTAATTGCAATAACAGTTAATCACTCGTTCATTTTCCTAAAGTCTTGGACTGTAAAGTACAGTTTATATGAAACAATGGGAAGTAAAGACATATAACATAGAAAATGATACACACATTATGTCGATTTTCCTGTACTACGCATATATTTGAACAATCAGTGAGATACACAACTACATAACGTCCAAAATTTGGGTCCTTTCACGCCCTTTGTTTTTGATATAACAAAAAACACTTCAATTAAGGATTAAGGAAATGTTAGAAGTAGGGTTGAGGGGTTCGTTTGCAGCTCAATGATTGGATATCCATAATCGCACGACAATCTCACGTCTAGGTTTGGATTGAACAACTTTGGGATAAATTTGCTCTTGCAAGAACATCCTTATGCCGCACTTCGTGGCCTAGTGAGTACCCATGTAGGAACCATCATATCATTTGTTGATGAATATCAGCTGCTTGCTGAGCCAGTTCTACCACCATAGCCTCATCGAAGAATTTGTTTATGCTCACATCTTCACTCATTCCCTGTGATATGGAATTCAAAGCGAAAAAATTACCACTTAGTTCTGGGTTTTGATCTATTACTGCAAACCATTAAAATGCAGCTCAAAGAAAACAAAGCATTTCAAGGAATCATCCACTAAATATTTAGGAGCTTGGATGCTTATTATTCTATAATTTGATAGGGAAAGACAGGAGGAGAAAGGGAAAGACGGAGAAGGTTGGCCATTACCTTGCGACGCCTTGTCTTCACCATAAATTCACGTGCAAGGTGCTGGATTGGTGCAGGTTCAAGTGGCCGCAGAACTATGCTCTTGTCAAGAGGATCTCCAGGGACTATAGCCCAATGATCAAAGACCGAGAGACAAAATGCTTGCCCCTGAGTATGGTACCTCAAATCTGTCTCAAACCCAAATGACTCTATTACGGGTAAAAATGCCTGAAATGCAATTGTAAAAGAAAAAAGATGAGCAGAAAATAAAATAAAAGGAATAAAATAAAATAAAAAAATCAAGCATATGAGCGTCTGTGAGAGTGAGGGTAGAGATATGTTTATTACAACTGACGGCCATATACCCGATGATCACATAGATTTTGCACCAGCAAGAGCCAAATCCTTTTACTAAGATATTTTAGAGGATTAACCAAACTTATATATATCCAAGTTAGATCCTAGAAAACATCAAATATTTTGAATGGCAAATGTTTCTATTTTTAACACTATGTTAGGAAATTGAAATAATTATCTTTGTTTTTGTAAATTGTGAATTTCCTAAATTAACAGAATTTTGGCAGTATATATATTAATTCGTTGACTATTATTCTTAAGGACTTTGGAAGTACAAGGTACAAAAAACTACAAGTTGCTACAAACAACTGAAAGCTGAAAGTTATTTACTAAGATATTTTAGAGGATCAATCAAACTTGGGTGATTATGTTGGCAATATAGCTGTTTCATTGATCTGTTTTTGGAATGTTCAAGAAAATCCTTTTTTAGAATGCATAACAATAATCATGATTAATCTTGGAGGCATGGATTTAAATAACGGCCGTTACGTTACGTTATGTAACGATATTTTCCCTTACCGTTACCGTTATGGACGTTATATAACACCCAAAAAAAAATGTAAATTGAACGGCCATTACATAACGGTAATGGCCGTTGTATAATAATGGTGTAACGGCAATTATGGAGTTAGTCAGCTTTTTTTTTTTTAAATATAAATTATGCTTATTAATTATCTAAATTATTAATTTTTATAAAAAATTATACATGTAGTCTTTATTTATAAGGTATTATGCTTATTAATTAGTTATAACTCTTAAATTTAGTGATTTATGTTAATATTTCTCAATTTGCAATTTTTTGCGGTAAAATTGCTTAGCGGTTGGCTATTACCGTTACATTATAGCCGTGACGACCCCGTTACTGTTACACGCAATCGTGGTAAAGTGACTACGACCGCGATTTAAATCTATGCCTAGAGCAAAAACAATTATTCTTTTTTTGAACCATATAAAAAATTATCAAGAGGGTATTTTTTGAACCAAATAAAAATTTATCAAGCTGGGAAAAAGAACGGGGCAAAAAAATCTGCTCACTGTTCACAACTAACCCAGCTTTGTGATTTCTGGAACCTCTTATGCTTCTAAATATTTATATGCAGTAATCAGCAATTTTTCTCCCTTATATGTAGTCCATGAAGCAATTATTAATGGGAATATTTTCTACAAGCAAAACTTTATATGCAAGCAAAGCTTAGCCATCAAACCTTCACAATATAAGCTGGTGTCCCAGGCTGAGGTACATCTGCTGTGACATGTCCACGTCTGCGAGACAACACAGTGTAAATTGCAGAGAGACAGTCGATTGGTGTTTGTATCTGAAACAACATCACCACAAATTTATTACACAACCAAAGCAAGATAAATAGGTTCATGAAATGACATAAATGCATGAATATAAGAAGGCACTAAAGAACAGTATTGAACATGAAAATGAGCTTTCTGCCATAACTCATGAATATCCATGATTATTATGGTTCCTTATCATATGATAATGAATGCTCAACATCAAAGTCTCCTTTAAAAGTATTTGACATTAAAGAAGTAGAGAATGCCTACCTCCACATAATATACCGGTTCCATGAGTCGTGGGGTCGCCATCAGAAAAGCCGAATAGGCCACACGTCGAGCTGTGGGAATAATCTGACCAGATCCTCTATGCAGAGGTTCCAGTGCAATCCTAGCATCAACTATTTTGAACTTGACATTTCTGATTGGCTCATCACAAAGTGGCCCTTCTCGTGCACCCCACTGAAAACTGATCAACATTAAAAACAAAATTAATTGCAGGCATTAAGTTAGAATAATAAGAATTAGTGAAGATAAATTTAAGCTTACCCTTGAACAATAGAATCCTTCACAGCAACCAGCAATCCTTTGTCAACTTCAGTAGGAAGTGTGTCATCCAATAAAATGTTAGGTCCCTGCAGGTATCAAATTTGTCAAACGTGAATATCATAGTTGGGTATTTTCATGTAGAAATGACCATAATATGCTTGCATTTTAGTGTCATGACACAAGGAAGCTCAGATCAATGAGGTTAATAGGGAAGAGATGAAACCACAGCAGCTTGATCAGTAATTATACAGAGCAACTAAACTAAGCTACCTGCTTATCAGGGCCAAATGCCCATATGGATCGTGCTGCCAGCAGATCCCAGTCATATTTTGTCTTGAAGAAGTCACCCAGAGCTTTCCGGTTCCAATCTATGCTTACAACACCATTCTCAATGTCTTCTGCAAGACCTTTCTCCAAAGGCTCTGCAATCTAGAAATGAAGGTGTTTAGATAATAGCATCCCATAAACTAAATTAACTATGGTTCCTTCAGTGAGCAAAGAGAGAAAGATTGTCGATGGCACTGAGATAAATAAAATTAGATGACTTTCTTACCATGGTTATTTTATTCTTCTTGTTGGGTGTTTCAGCAAAACATTTCATTGATGAAGACTCCACCACAGTTTCACAAAATGAGACAACAGGGTCTGCCACCTACATTTGAAATGTATGCATGCCCCATCAACATAAAACAGCCAAAAACAAATTAAAAAAAGATTACATTGCGAGAAAAAAGGGGATAAACTCGGAGAGGAATAAACTAAAAGTACATAAAACAATGAGAGATGAAAAATCCATACCTTGACTTCTACTTCAGAATAGAGCTCCCTAAGGTCCTTCATAATAGAATCCAAATATAACTCTCCAGTACCAAGAATAGTGTGCTCTCCAGATTCCTCAACTTTAGTAATAGCTAGAGGATAGCTTTTACTGATCTTCCTAAGACCCTCCACCATTTTTGGCAACTCGCTTGGATTTAGAGGCTCAGTAGCAGTTTTCACCACTGGAAGAGTATTGAACTGGAGAGGCCGGAATATGTAAACATCTTCAGAACTATAATTGACATTGCAAAGTGTTGCTGTTTTCATAATTGAAGCATCGACACCTTCGATGAGAACCCAAGAGCCAGGAGGTGCCATGCTTATGGGTAATCTATACCGAGCTTGATATACCCATAATTTTGTCACCTCTTTTACGGTCATATCCTCCTCATCATCTGGAGAATAGCCTTCTCCCAATACTTTTACAGACTGTCCTGTCATAATTTTACCACTATAAACCCTGCCAAAAGCATCAAAGGAACTGCAATCGGACTTGGGATAGAGTTTGGTAACATTAACCGTCAAGGGGCCAGAAGGATCACAATCTAGCATGGCCTGGTAAATCGTAGAATCTTTGGGCCCTGTATATATATGATCAACCTTCTTAGCTGCAGCATTCTTAGCAGAAGGTATATGCTGAACCAGCATATCAGTGAAGCCAGAGGCTGTACCAAAAACTCTGCTACATGCCAGCCTTAGCAAGGGCCTAACATTTAATTTATAAGCAGCAGTGGGAAGAGTTACACCAAGTTCAGCGAGAGTAGCCTCGACACTCTTCTTATGTTCTCCAATCACTTGACTATATATTTTGTAAAGAGGCTCCAACACAAATTGAACAAATGATCTTTCCCCTCCACTTGCAGGGGGTTTCTTCTTGAAAGCCCTGACATCTGGATGATAATACATATCTCCCCAAAGACGAGATGCAAATTTTTCAGCATCAAATGGGATACCATGGAGTTTGAGATATATTTTAGCAAATGATAGCAAAGTGAAGGACCATCCTGCTGTAGCACCTGCAAAACAAACATTGCCAGCAACTGGATCTATAACTTGGACATTTCCAGCAGTTGAAGAGACAGCTGTTATGTGGTTATTGATGACTTCTATAGTATGCCTAAGCTTATGGTAAGCATCCTTTGGGGGCAGCTTAAGTTCTGTTATCAGCCGATCAACCTTAAACACAAAATTAAAATAAGTAACAATAAGATATTAAAGTTAAATTGGAAGGATCAAAAAAGATGAGAGCAGTTCACATAGGTTACCTTATTGATCACAACTACAATAGGCAGGCGCTCCTGGATTGCATGGCGTATGGCCCGCTCAGTGTTTACCTGCATAGTCAAAATACCAAAATTACTATGCCAAGCAGCTATAGCATGATCAAAACATTGCATAAACCACATATATATCATTGAAATAACATCTAAAAAATTGAACTATTTTATTGTCTTGTCACAGTGAAAAAAACCAAATATAAACTAAACCATCTTAAAATTCACCACTGCATGAGCACCCATACATATATAAAATTAGCAGAAAAATAGTTAAGAACACTACCAAAGGAAATTCATATGTAAGCATAATGAGTTCACAAAATTATCAGCAGAAGCATAGAAAAAAACTAAAGCACAATCTGGTTAGGCTAGCTGTGATATGATTGCTTACCATCACTCCTTCAGCCGCATCCACAATTAACACAGCACCATCAGCAAGCCTTAGAGCAGCAGTCATTTCATCAGAGAAGTTGACATGACCAGGGGTGTCCATGATGTTACAGAGGTATGATTTTGAATTGCTATCTTCAAGAACAAGTGACATTGGAACTGCCTTAATGGATATCCTTCTTTCTTGCTCATCAATCCTCGTATCTGTGTACCTCATATGCTTCTCACTATTTGCATCGAATGTCGGCATATGATGTGTTTGCTCAACCAACATATCCATGAACATTGTCTTTCCATGTTGTAGGTGACCCACAAGAGCAACATTACGAACCAATGACGGATTCGACATAAGACCAACAAGAAACTGGCTGGAAACATAGGTTGAGGAATCCTTAACCCCAACCTCAAACTTGATATTCCTAACGGGTTTAATTATAGGTTGCTCAAGGGGCTGCTCATCTTCATCCATAACCAAAGTTTCAACATCTTCACCATAAACCTCTTCTGCAGTTGGGTAATACTTCTTGTCCTCAGCAAGCACAATCTGATTATCCATATCAACATCATTAGAAATAGTAACCCATCCATTTGAAGCATTAATTGCCTCCTCCCCATCAGATGCCACCTCATCTTCATGGGGTTTGTCTGGAAGCTCCTCATCTTCTTCCTCTCCATCACTATCTTGGTCTGACTCAATTTCAGGACCAATGTAGTTACCAAACTCATCATAAAGATTATCATCCATGTTGTTTCAAATCTGCCACACAATTTAACCAATAAGTTACATATTACAGCAACCAAATCGAGTTATAATACAACCAAATACCAACTAAATCGCTAAATCAGTAAATAAAAAATCATCTGGGTCTATCATTTTTATTCTATTTCCTTGCTTCATTCAAGGTTTTGAGCATTATTGTCTTTACTAAAGACTAAACAAAAAGTGAATCCTAGTTTAAATGGATACTCAAACAAAAATCAGACCCAAAATCCACGAACCCGTGCATATTTTAGTTGTGTATATATAAATTATAAAAAAAATAAAAACCAGATGAGAATGAAGAACGCACCTGAACAGAGAAAAGAAAATTTGAGCTTTTTCTGAGTAAAAATGAGAAGAAAATAACGGTCTAGAGAGAGAGAAAGAGAGGCTGAGGTGAGGTTTATCGAGGGTTCTTGAGAAAGTAGAAGAAAGAAGAGGGATTTCTCCTGAAGAATTCGGTTTTCAATTTTTCAAGAACCCAATAACCCATTTTCATAGTTATTCGGGTTTAATATTGGGTTTCCATTCACAGACCTCACCAAGGCTGGGTTGTATTAGTTCCATAGATGCCTGTATAAGGAAAAATGATAGGCCTGTATATGGTGGGCTTTTTGAAATTAGGACTATCTTTATACATAGGAAAATTACACCAAATATAATTTATTTGATATATATTTGGTATACAATCTTTACATTTATTACGTATATATTTGATATATAATTAGTATCTGCTAATGTTTGTATATATTTAATATATATGTGATATATAATTAATATCTGCTAATGTTTATAATATGTGATACATTGGAAACAATAATTTCTTCTAAAAAGCTAAAAGCAACAGTTCCAAAAAATGGTATCAATTTAATATATTTTATAATATTTGTTACCTATATATTTGGTATACATTTTGTCTAACCTAAACACAAATAAATAATGTACTTTAATTCAAATTGTTTAATCACATCTTCCATAAGAGATTGCCAATATTTTAGCAATCAAGTGGGTTACATAATTTTTCTCTTTTAATTTTACATAAATTTATGTTCTGCTTGCTATAATTTCTTAGAAACTAAACATGTAACATCCATGCTCTAATATTTCATAAAATTTAAAAATAATAAATTAACTAATTAAATTAAGAAAATCAAATTGAATTCTATAAAATTTAAGTTGATTGAGTTTGGAAATATTAAAATAGTTAGAATTAAAATAATAAATATATTAGATTTTAATTTTAAAAAATTTTAGAATTTTGGAGTAATTGATATATATATATATATATATATATATATATATATATATATATATATATATATATATATATAATTAGAAGGTTGCAGAAGTTTTTAGATTTAAAATATAATAATAATAATAAGAGTAAATTACTATTTAGTCATTGAAATTTGATCTAATTAACTAATACGTTCTTATTTTTTGAGAAACTAACTAATTAATCTTTCAATTTTGGTTCCGTTAGACTATTTAGTTCTTTCGTCCAGTTTTTGTACTTTTTCTGTTAAATTTATGAAAATATTACTAAAAGGCCCTTGTATATATAATAAATATAATTTTAATTTTATTATTTAAAAATAAAAATTAATAAAATTCAAATTAATAAAATTAAATAATAATTATATAATTAAATAATAATCGTTTAATTATTTAATTTTATTAATATAAATATTTTTTTATTTTTATTATATATAATAATTATATAATTATATAATAATAAATAATTTATAATTTGATGATATTAAATATAATAATTATATAAATATTATTTACTTTTATTAATTTGAATTTTTTTATTCTTTATTTTTAAATAATAAAATTAAAATTATATTTATTATATATACAAGGGTATTTTAGTCATTTTTCATAAATTTAACATAAAAAAAATACAAAACTTGGACGAAATGACTAAATAGTCTGACGAAACTAAAATTGAAGGACTAATTAGTTAGTTCCTAAAAAAATGAACGAATTAATTAATTAGATCAAATCTCATGGACTATATAATAATTTGCCCTAATAATAATAATAATATATGTGGTGGACAAAACCCAGATGTTTTGTACCACCACTTAAAAAAATAAAAAACAAATGAAAAAAGAAAGGACCAAAGAATAGAACCATCGGGATGAAAGAAAGAAAGAATAAACAAAAAGAACGGAGAGAAAGAGTAATTACTATGAACTCTTAATTTTGCACCCTCTGGTATACAACCAAACTCTAGAGGCACCTAGACTCGGAAAACAAATATCCGAAAGCCAAAATCGCAAAAGATTGCCCAAATCTTAAAAACTGGGAATCCGAGTCTCAAGACCCAAGACCCATCCCTCAAGCCTCTGAACCATCCTTAGATCATCTGGGATTGAATACGAAGCAGAACAAAACTAGAATAGCGAAAAACGGAGTTGAAACATGTCAAAACGGTGAAAATCGGCGAAATCGGGTGTCGAAAACTAATCAGTGACCGCAAAAGCCCCTTTGGGGACTACACACGGGCTGTACAGTTCCGCACAGCCCTTATGCGGTCCAAAACTCCTCATGTGCAGTCACCATTGTGCTGTGCGGTCACCATTTGTGCAGTGTGGTCCAAAATTGCCTCTGTGCGATTCCAGAACACCCATGTGCGGTTTTGAGCTCCAAAACACTAAATCCCACATCGAAACTTTATATTTTCAACCTCCAGCTCTCTCCCTATATAAAGGAGACCCCCCTAGCTCATTTTCCAACATGAAATTTGCTTGATCAACCCTCTGATCTCAAAACAAACAGTCTTTAAGCTTAGTCAGAAAGGAACGAGCATTTTAGTTTTAAAGTTTCTTTTTTCTTTTTTTTGCTTTGCTATTGCTCCTTACTTTGCAAAGCAAGAATTGGGTTGCGACTTTCCGAGCCGACCCATTAAGACAAAAGTTCTCTGCCGTCTAAGGCAAGCTTCCCGCCGTCTGAAGCAAGCCACCACCGCCCGCCATCCGAGGCAAGTCCACTGTCGACTGAGACAAGTCTCATCCATCATAAGGTAAGTTTCTTCTACTTTTCTATTTTTCTTTCTTTTGTTTTCTTATTTTATTGTTCTTTTATTGTTCTTTTATTCTTTATATTGTCTTGTTTGTCTTTTATTATTCCCTTTAGAGATTTTTTGCATGTCCCCTTCTCTTTCATCCCTTTCTTTTAATTAGTTCTTTTATTTTGCATATTTTATTGTTTTCCCTTTTTCTTTGTATGCTCCCTTTCTCTTT
>CATKHJ010006982.1:0-31626 GCA_949750685.1 Vernicia montana | reverse complement strand
AGCAATAAAACTCCATGCTATCATCATCTAACGTCACAGTTCAATCATTCATCACATGAATATCCACATATTTATATCGACAACTTTTGTCAAGTAGCATGATGCTCACTACCTCTATAATCATAAGTATCACATACTGATTAGAGAATATAAATAGAGGTGACGGTCTCTCCGGAATTAATGACGCCCAGTCATTACTCCTATGTCCATGAACGTTTATAGTATTTGTTTAAGAGCGATCTGTCATTCATATTCTCAACACTTGAGAATAGATCATCTCACAAAATACTAATAGACTTCAAATATATATTTAATACAATTGAACAATTGATTTATGTAAACATATATTTATTGCCATATAATAATGTTGTTTTACATTTACATAAACATATATACTGCTCTAAGGCATATACTCTAACAATAGATGTTCTTATATTCAAATTAATAAACAAATTATTTAAATTTTAATGTAGCAAAATAATTTTTCATTTTCTTTCTAAAATTTAAATTAGAAGAATATTTTCACTCAAAAAATTAAAAGAATAATTTGAATGAATAAAAAAAGTAACCAACAGTTTTGGATTTATAGATTGATTTTTAGGGAAATTTTATTGTTTGAATTTATGAAAATTAAATAAAATTTAATTTAGAAGAATATTTTCACTCAAAAAAATTAAAAGAATATTTTGATACAAAATAAAAAAAAAATTAAAAGAATATTAGTGAAAATAATTAAAATAATATTTTGATGAAAAAAATTAAAAGAATATTTTGAATAGAAAAAGAAAATAATTAAAAGAATTAAAAGGCAAAAAATATAAATGATCCCAAAAATCACTAAATTTTGTAGATGTTTTTAATGTTCATTAAAGTTTAATTTAATGTAGGTGAATGCTTAAAATTTTATTTTATTTTTTCAATAAGAAGTTACTTGGGAGTTTTTGACCCCACCGAAATGGGTGACATTGCATGACACGTCATTCCAACCATCTGATGTTAATCTGAGGTGACGTACTAAGTGAGATGGCTGGAGTAACATGTAATACACGCCACATCACCCACTATGGTAAGCTCAGTTTATGATCTATTTATTTATAAGATACACATGTACAATAATGGTTTGAGAATTTATTTTATTTCATTTAATTTATCAAATTTAAAATGATTGTATATATGGTATACAAATTATATTTATGTATATTACATAATAGGAGTCAATTTTGTATATCTAGACTTTGTTATGGGGAAGGTTGTTCATTAATTTGGGCAAATCATTAAATCAAATCACACTAAATTGAATTAGGAGTTTGTTTCAATTCCACTCTTAAACTGTTCTCAGTTTATATTTTAGTTAGTTAATATTGTATGATGAAATTTTAATTTGAATATGTCATTTGAATTTTTTTTAATTGAGATTTGAGAAAATCTAGTAATAGAAAATATTTAACCATCAAAACATGAGTATACAAGAATTCTTTCCTTGTAAAAAAAATCCAAATAGTCCAACCATTCTTACAAAGAATACTTCATAGTCTTTATTTCATTTCATAAACAGGTAACAAGAGTTGAAAATTATATCTTTTTCTTTTTAGTATTAAAGCTAATAAGAAAGAAACTCAAAAATGTTAATTAGTGAAATAATAATATCCTCAACCATTTTAGAAATTAAATTAAATCGTATTGTTTAATTTAATTTAGTTTGGTTATATATAAAACTTATTTAGTTGACTTAAAAAAAAATCATAATTTACATTATAGTTTTAAAATTCTTTTTCTTTTCTTGAAGGAAAAGTTTTAAAATTCTTTTCAATCGCTCTAAATTAGATCTTGTACACTTTTAATTATGGATTTCAGAATTTTTAAATTGATACAAGTTCATGTCAATGATGATATTAAGTTGAGTAATGACAACTAGTGCTTTCAAATCCAGATTGATCCATAGAATTAGTTTATCTAAGGTATCAGTTAAAGTAATTGGTTTGGCCGCTTGCGGGGCGTTTTTATTAATTTGATTTTTTTTTTTTATAAAAGAATTTTCATTTTGGTTGTTTTTAATTTTTTTTTCATGTTGTTTTTAAAATTATTTCCCATTTTAGGTTATTTTTTGCTGAGCTGGCGGTGAAGGGTTGACTGTGGTCTAGCCGCTGATAGGAGTAGTCGCTAGCATGTAGGTCGCTGGTGGGAGTAGCGGCCTGCATGTTGGCAATAATAATAATAATAATAACAACAACATACAAAATATATATTAAAATTCATATAAATTATTAGCAAGTTGTGTTAATTGGTTCGGTTAATAATAGTCAATAACGATTTAAAATAATAATAATAATAACATACAAAATATGTATTAAAATTCATATAAATTATTAGCAAGTTGTGTAAATTTGTTGGGTCAATAATAAGGCAGTACGATTTAAAAAACAAATTCTGACTATTTGGCCGCTGGTCACTAATCCGCTGGTGTGACCAGCGAACTACTCTATTCCTGCTGCCTGATCCTAGCTGCTCTTTTGATCATGGTCAAATATTTTTTTAACTCTACACCGTGCCAACTCAAAGAAAAAATATCCTAATTTATAAAATAGTTTTAGAAATAACTTAAAATAATAATTTTTTTCAAAACTAATCTAAGTTGAGAATCATCTTAAAAAAAAAATCTAAATTAGTAAAAGCCCCGTTTGGGTAGCATAGAAAAGTCATTTTCATATGTAATTTCGTTGAACCGATTTCCTGACTCGTGGACCAATGAACCAGTCTCGATTCAACTGTGTAAATGGATTGTTGAAGTATGACATGGCAGTTTCAGTAGTTGCCATATCATTCTCAATTAAAGATGGATAAATTACTATAATATTATCGAGTTTTACCATAATTAGCATTTTAGTCATTATTATTTCATAATTATCACTTTTAATTTCTAAAGTAATTTTAGTGAAAAGTGTAAAATTTTGAGATGTTAAAGTATTTTATAATATAATAGTTCAAAAACTAAAAATACATTATATTTTAAATATTTAGAAATCCAAAATATTCTATAAATTAAAACATCAAAAACGAAATTATAATTAGAATTCTTAATTTATAAATAACAACTAAAGTTTTGAGTTATCATTAAATTTTAGGGATTAAAAACACTAATTTAATAATGTGTTAATTGTAATAAATTTTAAGGGTGTGATAATAATTTATACATTAAAATTTTGAATCTTGCTTCACTTGAGGTTGGAAACTAAAAGTGGTAACTTGTTAAATGTGATATATTGGTGAGAGATGATATTTACTAGAGTTGTCTTCAGGGCCGAAAGATTTTGAGTTTGAATATCAATTAGAGCTAAATTAATTGAAAAATGATATTCTAGCTAAATTCACTGAAAAAAAAGATAATATTTACACATTGATTAAGTATTAAAGATAAAATAACTATCAATTAGTTCCAACAATGAGATTAAACATCTTTTGGATCATATGCATATAACTTAAGTTATGTGAGTAACTAGGAATGACAACAAGATGGGATAAGGAGTTGTCCCGTATTCTCCATTTCCATTTAGGTGAGATTGAGGATGGGGATTCTTTATGTAGTTTACAGGGAAACAACATCCTCATTTCCTAACTCTACCTGGCCTTGTGCTAGCCCTATGCCCCATGGGTAGGGATGTGTATCGGTCGGTTTGGTTTGAAAAATCGAAAAATTGAAAAACTTAAATTTCTGAAAATTTCAAACCGAACCGAACCAAATAAGCCCCCTAAATTGAATTTTAAACTTTAGTTTGGTTCGGTCGAAATATCAGTTTTTTAATTAGGTTGAAGTCAACGTTATTAAGGTTAAACTCAACGTTATTAACGTTGAGTTCAACCTGAATAACCATTTACAGACAGTACATCATTACATAATAGTTAAATCTAAGTTAGACATCATTACATCATTACATTAAATCTAAGTTAAGTCATAGTTACATCATAATAGTTAGACATCATTACATCATTACATTAAATCTAAGTTCTAGACATATACATCATTGCTGATTTATAGACAATACCTATTGTTAGACATTTGCACAAAAAATTATTGGCTATGATAATTACAAATTACAATTACAAAAGCAAAAAACTTGCAAAAGCATTAATAAAAAATATTTCAACAATTGATGGCAATGATCATTGATTCCAAAAGGAAGCATCAAATTGTTGCAATCCCTCAAAGAAAAGTGCACCAGAAACCTGCATAACATAATAGACAATGAAACTTATTAAATCTTAGAATTCCATTTTACTAAGTTTCAAAAAATATAAAAATGAAGGAGAGGGTTCAGATTTATGTTTTTCAAATCATGTAAGAATAAGATCAAATTAATTGGTTGTAACATTAATAGTGTCCTGCCACAAATTAACTCAACACAAGTATTCTATTAATATCAGGGTAAAGGTAGAAGCATCATCATAGCCCAAGCAATAATAAAGAAAAGAAAGAAAAAAAAGAGAATGCAGACTCAGGGCATATATGCTAGAGTGCCACTACATTCCTTATAATCAGACCCTAATATCAATACTGAGCAATTCAAATCAGTGACTGTGAGTATTTTTGTGCTGAAATGGCTGCAGAAGTTAATTGTCCTGCCATTGCACTAAGTATTTCTATACTGAAATGGCTGTAGAATTTCCCCGCCATTGCACTATTAAGACATCAATGGCATCAGATCATATATGCAAAATTGCAAACAAAAAAAATGTAAGTAAAAAGGGAGATGTAAAAACAAAACAAAACTAAAAAACAGAAGCAACAAAAATAATAAGTGAAAGAACAACAGAACTTTCCAAATATGAAAAATTAAAAATGGTTAGACTCAGAGCAGAAGCTATATAAGCAAAAAGAACAGCAGCAATTGCCAAGCCAGAAGATATAGTTAGCTTCAAAATATGAACAATCAAGCTTTGGGCAAAATTACAAATCTGCATAAGAAAAAAAAATCATCAGTAATAAGCACAAAAAATAATATAAATTGAGCAAATTAAAAATAAAAAAAAAAAGAGTGAAAAACTTTCCAAAATCCAATGCAAATGTCTGAAATAAGCAGAAGCTGCATTAACAAAAAACATAGTAACATCTGCCCACCAAAAAAATTAGAGATTAAATGCAAAGAAAGAAGTTCCAGTGCCCATATTTGGTAAATCTGCAATCATAAAAATGAGAATCAGTTATATAAATTATTATTTTTAATGAACTTAGACCTCATAAAAACAAATAAATTATTTAAAAGCAATAAATATTTACCTTTTTCAAAGTTTTCAAGATCATCAATTGCCTCTTCAAGTATGATTGGCTTGTTGGATGGTCTAAGCCAATCTTAGGCACATATTAGAGCTTCCACAGTTGCAGGAGTTAATGAACTCCTAAAATAGTCTAGTACTCTTCCACCAATATTGAAAGCACTCTCTGAAGCAACAGTAGAGATTGGGACTGCCAAAACATCTCGAGCCAATTTTGAGAGGATAGGGAATCTTTCTGAGTTTAGCTTCTACCATTTTAACAGATCAAGATTCTCCTCTTCCTCTAATATTGACTCACTTAGATAAATATCAAGTTCACTCTGTTTGCTCCCACCACAACCCATGTCTATTTTATGTTGCTTAAATCTAGACTTTAAAATAGATAATGGCTTGTTTGATGGAGTAGAAGAATCAGACTGGGTTAGGGAATTGGAAAGAGTACTTTGTGTAATAATTTCATATTGCGATGGGTGTTGGTAAATGCTCTTATACTAATCAAAGAGCATATAGAGTTCATGTTTTATACTTTCATACAAGTTTCCACCCTTGTCAAGTCCATAAATTTGGACCAAAGAAAACTCCATGTACTCAATTTTTCCCTTAGGATTTAGGAAATTAGCAAAAAAGATAATTTTGTTCATCTTATCAGGATCCCCCCCAGTACTTATCAAATTTAGACTTCATATTTCCACCCATTACAAAAATTTCAAGGTCATTAGATAAAGATCATTCCATTTAACATGATATGCAATTCACAAATTTCAGAAAAAAAAAGTATTTGCAGTATAACATATAGAGAACCTGAAATTCTCAATGTCATATCATAAAAATGCTTTAAAACCTTGATCATCCTTCTGCAACAAGACCAATCCAGAAAATCAGACACATTCTCATACCCCAAATCAGCATTGAAACTTGAATCTTGCTCATCAAATTTATCAAAAGCCCTCTCAAATTCACATGCAGTTTTCAACATTAGATAGATGGAATTTCACATTGTTGGAACATCAAGACATAATGAAGATTTGATAGAAATATCAACAAAGTCACAGATTTCTTTAAATTTCTCAACCTAGCTGGATTGTTTCTAATGTGCCTGACTGCATCTCTCACTTTCTTGACAGATGGGCTGACCTCTTTTAACCCATCTGTCACAACCAAATTAACAATATGAGCTACACATCTCATATGCACAAACTTGCATTGAGAAATTGTATTGCCCTAATTTAACATTCTTTTCTTAAAAAAAAGCAATGGCAGTGTCATTAGAAGATGCATTATCAACAATTATGGTGAATATATTGTTAAGGCCCCAATCTAGCAAACAATTCTCAACGGCCTTTCCAATATATTCACCCCTATGATTAGAGATAGGGATGAAAAATAATTTTATTTTTTGAAGCTTCCACTCATCATTAATAAAATGGACATTAATGCACATGTAATTAATCATTTGGATGCTTATCCAAACATCTTTGGTAAGACTGACCCTTTGACAATGACTTTTAAGAAAATTTTTCAGTTTCATCCTCTCTTCCATATAAAGATTAAAACAATCCCTACTTATTGTCCACCTAATAGGTATTTTAAACCTAGGACATGCTTTCATTAGTCTTTTAAAACCCTCCCCTTCAACAAACTTAAAAGGAAACTCATTAACAATAATCATAAATGCAAGTGCCTCCCTAATAGCATCTTGGTCAAATTTCCAAGTGCCAATTGTTCCCAACCCTTCATTACTCTCATTGACATTCACAACAGCAACAGGTTGTAATGTCAATAATGACTATCTAACCTATTTGCTATGGGTGTTTTTTAAACACTTAAGCATGTGATTCCTAAGACTAGAAGTCCCATTGATTTTTGAGTGAAAATTGTATTCTCTAGCATAGTATTTGCATGTTGCACTTACCACCCTACCTTCTGAATTAAAAATCTTCTCAAAGTGATTCCAAACTGAGGATTTGGTATCTATGCTCTTCTTTTTCTTTGCTTCATGTTGTGGCTATGGGTTACAAGCTACATTGCCCTATGCTTAAGTATTTGAGGGTTGTACAATGGGATTGGCTACATTGCTAACAATGTCAGTTTGCGAAAACTGTTGGTTTGACATCAACAAGATCCAGGGAATTACAGAAGAACACAAATACATTAGTTAACTTGTAAATAAATAACTAATTAAAAATTGTTAAGAAATATAGGGTTATTTTATGTTATTGTTTATTAAGGGTAGAATAGTCTTTTCAGTTTCCTTAGTTTAGCCTATATATAGTTCCTTTATATTTAGGTTAAATCATTCCTTTATATTTAGGTTAAATCATTCTTTTATATTCCTTCTTTATTATGCATTATCAATGAAACTTTAGCCTCTTCTTTTCTGATTTCGTATTTCTCTTTTATCTCATTGAATTGTTTAACATGGTATTAGAGCCGAGTTTCATGGGATACAGTTTAATCTCAAAAAAAAATTTGACTATTTTTTTTTTTTGGAGTTCTGGTTGTTTTGGAGTGGCAATTTTATTTTTTGGTATTTTGTTTTCTCTTCAATTTATAATCTGGTATTTCATTTTCCTGTCTTTTGCATTCTGGTTATTTTTTTTTTGTTGATTTTTATTATGGATGCTGAACAAGATGATTCGCTTCAGTTTGTGAGTGTGAGGTTGAATGGAAAGAATTATTCGTGTTGGAGTTATGTGATGAGAAATTTTATGAAGGGTAAAAAGTTGTGGGAATATGTTAGTGAAACTTCTATGATACCTACGAATACTATTACTGAGGATTATGCTGCTTTGATAAATGCCTGAAAAGCAAACAATGTAAAAATTATTACTTTGATTAACAATTATGTTGAGCATTCCATAGGTACACAGTTAGCGAAGTATGAGACTTCAAAAGAGGTTTGTGATCATTTGCAAAGGTTGTTCACTCAATCAAATTTTGCAAAGTAGTATCAATTGGAGAATGACATATGAGCTCTTCAATAGAGGAATATGAGTATTTAGGAGTTTTATTTTACTATGACAGATCTTTGGGATTAATTGGCTCTGATATCGGCAAAATTGAAGGCATGTAGTGCCTATATTGCTCGTAGAGAACAACAATGGTTGGTACAGTTTTTAATGCCTCTTCACAGTGATTTTGAAGGACTTCGAGGTTTAATTTTGCATCGTTCTCCACTTTCTTCAATTGACTCAGTTGTCAGTGATTTATTGGCTGAAGAAATACGTCTTAAGTCTTATTCTGAAAAGGGAATTCTTTCTACTCCTAATCCTTCTGTGTTAGCAGTACCTTCTAAGCCACACACTAATAATCAAAATAAGACTTACACAAGGGTTGCCTTCGATGAATGCAGTTTCTGTAAGAAGAAAGGTCATTGGAAGGCTCAATGTCTTAAGTTAAAATAACAAAATCAATCACAATAGAATCAATCGCAGCAGCAATCTCAAGCTTGAAAGCCTGGCAACCAGTCACAATCTAATGCTTATAGACCACCATAATCTAATACTGCAGCAGTAGTTTCATCATGTCCTTTCACCGATCCTAGTACTCTGGCTGAGCAATTTCAGACGTTCCTCTTCTTACAGCCGCAAGCTATGTCTGCTTCTTCTTCCGTAGGTCAGTTTCCTTATAGCTCTTCAGGTATGTCACATTCTTTATAGGTTTTGGATTCTGGTGCTTTACATCATATGTCTCCAGATTCTTCATCTTTTGCTTCTGTGTCTCCTTCGTCTTATATTCCTGTCATGACTGCTAATGGCACTCCTATGCCTTTGGCAGGTGTTGGTTCTGTTGTCACACCTCATTTGTCTCTCCCTAATGTTTATCATATTTCAAAATTGAAATTAAATTTTGCTTTTGTTGGTCAATTATGTGATTCTGGTAATTTAGTCACCTTTTCTTCCTCTTCTTGTTATTTGTAGGATCTGCAGTCTCAAAAGCTGATTGGGACAGGCCGTAGGCAGGGGACTATATATTTTGGATGAGTTAAAAGTGTCAGTTGCTGCTGCTACTAGTATTGATTTATCTTCTTTTCGTTTGAGTCCTTCTTCTTTTAGTTTTTTATTTATGGCATTCTCGTTTAGGTCATGTTTCGTCTTCTCGTTTGAGATTTTTAGGGTCCACAAGGGCATTAGAAGATTTGCAAACTTGTGATATTTCTAATTATAGTGGATGTAAACTGGCAAAATTTTCAGCTTTACCTTTTAATCGAAGTATTTCTGTTTCTTCTTCTCCATTTGATTTGATTCATTCTGTGTATGGGAACCTTCTCTTATTGCCACAAAAGGAGGGTCTCGATATTATGTTTCCTTTATTGATGATCATACTCGTTATTGTTAGGTTTATTTAATGAAACATCGTTCTGAATTCTTTGAGATATACACAGCCTTTTGAGCTCTTACCAAAACTCAACATTCTGCAGTTATCAAATGTTTGAGGTGTGATTTAGGTGGGGAATACACTTCTAATAAATTTTGTGAATTGCTTGCCTTAGATGAAACTATTCACCAAACTTTGTGTACAGATACTCCTGAGTAAAATGGTGTTGCTGAAAGAAAACGTAGGCATATTGTTGAAACTGCTCATTCTCTCTTGTTGTCTGCTTCTGTTCCTAGTGAGTTTTGGGGTGAAGCTATTCTAATTGCTATAAGTTTGATTAATACAATTCCATCTTCTCATATTTCAGGTTTTTCTCCTTTCGAAAAGTTGTATGGGTATGGCCCTGATTATTCTTACTTTAGAGTTTTTGGTTATACTTGTTTCGTTCTTCGTCCTCATGTTGAACGCAGCAAGTTGTCCTCTCGATTTGCTCTTTATGTCTTTCTTGGTTATGGTGAAGGTAAAAAGGGGTATCATTGTTTTGATCCAATAACTCATAAACTTTATGTGTCTTGCCATGTTGTTTTTCTCGAGCATATACCTTTCTTTTCTATTCCATCCACTACTCATAGCTTGACTAGATATGATATTATTTGTATAGATCATTTTTCTAAAGATTCTAATAGTTTGTCATCTCAAGTTCCTACTACTGACCATTCTGCAGGTACTGACACTTTACTCTCTGGCACACTTGAAGCTCCCTCTTTTCCTATGGTCCCTCAAGCTCTGTCTGAGATTGTAGATCCACCTCTACGTCAATCCATACTCGTTCGTAAGTCCACAAAGTTACCAGATTTTATTTATTCTTGTTATTCTTCATGTTTTACTTATTTTTTAGCTTCTATTCATTGTCTCTCTGAGCCCTCTTCCTATGAAGAGGCAATTCTTAATCCTTTTTGGCAGCAAGCTATGGATGAGGAACTTTCTACTTTGTATAAGATAGGTACTTGGGATTTGGTTCCTCTACCTCTTGGTAAGAGTATTGTTGGTTGTCGTTTGGTGTATAAACTCAAGACTAATTTTGATAGATCTATTGAGCGATACAAAGCTAGGTTGGTTGCAAAAGGATACTCTCAATAATATGGTATGGATTATAAGGAGACATTTGCTCCTATTGCAAAAATGACTACTATTCATACTCTTATTGCAGTAGCTTTGGTTTTTCAGTGACATATCTCTCAACTTGATGTTAAAAATGCCTTCTTGAATGGAGATCTTTAAGAAGAAGTTTATATGGCGCCCCCTCCTAGTGTTTCACATGATTTTGGGTATGTTTGCAAGCTTAAGAAAACATTATATGGTCTCAAACAAGCACCTAGTGCTTGGTTTGCGAAATTTTCTATTGTGATCTCTTCCCTTGAATTTGCTTTTAGTAATCATGACTTTGCTTTTTTTTTTTAAGTGCACTGATGCGGGTCGTATCATCCTGTCTTTATATATTGATGACATGATTATTCCTAGTGATGATATTGATGGTATTTCAGTTTTGAAGACAGAGTTAGCTAGACAGTTTGAAATAAAGGATTTAGGTTCTCTACAATATTTCTTGGGTATTGAGGTAGCCCACTCACTTAGAGGTTATCTTCTTTCTCAGTTAAAATATGTTACAGATATTCTTTAGCGGGCTAGACTAACTGATAATAAGACTATAGATACTCCCATTGAGCTAAACGCAAAGTATTCTCCTTCTGATGGTTTACCTTTGTAAGATCATACTTTATACCATACTGTTGTTGGAAGCTTGGTATATCTCACAATTACTCATCCAGATATTACATATGTTGTTCATGTTGTTAGTCAGTTTGTTGCTTCTCCTACTACAATTCGTTGGGCAGCTGTTCTTCGTATTTTGCAGTATCTTCGGGGTATAGTCTTTTACTTCTATCCACCTCTTTCTTGGAGCTGCATGCATACTCTGATGCTTATCATGGCAGTGATCCCACAGATCACAAGCCTGTTACTTATTTCTGTATCTTTTTGAGTGATTCTCTTATTTCTTGAAAGAGCAAGAAATAATCTGTTGTTTCTCAATCTTCCACTGAAGCAGAATATCGTGATATGATATCTACTACCAAAGAGATTGTTTGGTTACGTTGGTTACTTGTAGATATGAGAGTTTCTCTTTCTCATCTCACTTCTATGTATTTTGACAACAAGAGTTCTATTCATATTGCTTACAACTCGGTCTTTCATGAACGAACTAAGCACATTGAGATTGATTGTCATCTTACTCGTCATCATCTCAAGTATGGCACCATTACTTTGCCCTTTGTATCTTCTTCTTTGCAAATTGCAGATTTCTTTACCAAATCGCATTCTATTTTCCTTTTTTGTTTTCTCATTGGCAAACTCTCGATGTTTGTAGCTGCCCCATCGTGAGTTTGAGGGAAGATGTTAAGAAATATAGGGTTATTTTATGTTATTGTTTATTAAGGGTAGAATAGTCTTTTCAGTTTCCTTGGTTTAGCATATATATAGTCTCTTTATATTTAGGTTAAATCATTCTTTTGTATTCCTTCTTTATTATGCATTATCAATGAAACCTTAGTCTCTTCTTTTCTAATTTTGTATTTCTCTTTTATCTCATTGAATTGTTTAACAAAAATAAACTAAACATTGAAGAAATTTTAAAATGAGACATGGAAAGATAATTTTAAAGTTAAAACATCAAAATAATCAAAATACCATAAAATTAACACATAATTAACTAATTAAACCCAAAATTGAATTTAATAACGTTGAATTCAACTTTGTCAAAGTCGAGTTCAATGTTAATAAAGTTGAGTTCAACTTTTTCAAAGTCGAGTTCAACGTTAATAACGTTGAGTTATACTTTGTCAAAGTCGAGTTCAACGTTGTTAATGTTCAGTTCGACTTTGTCAAAATTGAGTTCAACAAAAAATTCACACTTAGCATATTAGGTATTTTTTAAATTCAAACAATAAAGACTAGACAACTTTAGAAGATAGAATAATGCCTTATCAAGCAAAGCAATTACTCTCAGGCCAACAGTCAGCTTTCTGGATTAGAGAGAATACAGAACCAACAAAAGCAATGCAAAGGATGACTTTCATCAATGATTAATCACCAAACAACAGATATGTATGCAACCATAATTTTCAATTAATTAATTAGATTAAAAAAAATTTTAGAATACCATAAAAATAAATTAAATTCTTAGTTAATTAAAGAAATAAACTGAATTATCCAGCAATACCTTTCTTCTTCTAGTTCTCTGTGTAATCAGAGTTTGCCCACCATATACACAAGTACTACCATGAGATTTCCCATATTACAGAATCAATATCTGAAAAATCTAATCTTGAAAGTTGACATGCAATAAGAAACAAACATGCAAAAATAAACATTAATTAAAAAACAACCCAAAACAAAATCATTTTAAACTCAAAAAATAAATCTAATAAACTCAAAAACAAACAATTTTCAGAGTATTTTACCTTTTTAATTCATGATCTAATGACTTCAGTTATAGATCCAAACATGCAACCCTAAAAAAAAAAAATGAAGTTTAGATTCTTCAGAAGGCAAAAAAAGCATAAATTATTTACAAAAAAAATTAAAAACTTACCAAATCGAAACTGAATATCTACATATTCTTGGGTACGAACAGTGGATAAAACAAAATAGAGAACTCAGAAGAAGATTCATATTAACAAGGGTTAGGTTTTTTTTTATTATTCAAGATTTAAATACAACTTAGGGATTAGGGTTTGAGAGAAACAAAATGTGGAGAATTGAGAAAGAGATGAGAGATCTCTGAATAGATTTTGAGAGAAACAAAAGGTGGATTCGAGAGAGAGATGTAGAGAGTTGAGAGCAAACAGATGTGAAGGTTGCGGCCAAAGGGTATCATGTCACACTCCAGGATTTCGTTAGATCACTAGAAACCTATAAAATATGAAATTAGGAATTTAAAGATTTATGTGGAGTGCAATTAAGGGAATCAGGTTAGTATACGTGATATCGGTAGGATAGTGACTTTTAGGATTTTTTGAAAATTTTAACTTAAACAAAGTTACTAAGGGCCTATCTAAAAATAATATTAAAAACCTAAATTAGAGACTAAAAATAATTTTAGACGTAAACTAGGAAGTGTAGTAAAATTTTGATTAAAAAAAAAAGGGTAAAATCATAATTTTCCCTAAAGAAATAATTATTACCATTTAACTAAGTAAAAATAAAAAAATAAAAAAAATATAATAATATAGGTGGCAAAGGGGGCCGGCCATGATGAGAATCAAGGGTGAAAATTGGTCCAAAATGGCTATTGAAAAAAAATATATATAAAATGGGTAAGATGGAAGATAAGGATTCATTATTTTTAAGTCTTCAAAATTTGTAGTTAAGGGAAGAAAGAGAGAAAGAAAGTAAGTAAAGAGAAGAAGAAGAAGAAGAGGAAGAAAGTAACAAGTTTTAAGGTAAGACTATAAATTAGTTCAATTCTTTCCATATATATATATATGTGTGTGTGTGTTGTTTGATGATGTTAAATAAAATATGGTGTTAGTTGTGTGGTTATGTTGATTAAATTAGGGGTGGAGAAATAAGATTTTGAAGTTAGAAAAGAAGAATTGATAAGGAAAAGAGACTTAACTAAGGTATTTTTGGTGGAAAGAAGTAAGAAATGAAAGAATTAGATGAAAGAAGTAAAAAACTAAAGAAGACAACTTTAGAGTTTGGAAAGTCCTAGAAATTAAGAAGAAAAATAGAAATCACTTGGATTATGAATTTAAAGGAAGTTAAAACATAAAAATTGTATCTTGATGTCTTTAGTTTATTTCTCTAGAAGGAAGTTTTAGCTAATTCTTGTTAGTTTTGGAGATATGGGAAGAAAAAAAGAAACTGCTTCCTGCAGACTTACCCTGAGATTCTAGGAAGTTTCAAGTCAGTTTCAGGTATTTTAGGATAGGAATTTTAAGATTACTAAAATATAATAAATGGACCTTAATGTGTCTTTTAGATGATGTAAAAATTTTAGAGCAAAAATTCAAATACGTTGGGAGATATATGAAAATTTCTAAGCTATGACAGGATATTTAGACTGGCAGGATTCTTGATATTTACCCTTGAATTGGATAACTTTGAAGGAAGAAAAAGGTTGAGGTAAAAACTAATGAAATGTAATCTTATGAGTTTAGTTTCATTGAAAAAAATAATTATCTCAAATGGAGTTTTATAGCTAGAGTTATAGTCAAAAGATTATACTGAACTTCTGTAAAACCTAGGATTCAGAATTTAAGAGAATTTAGAACATAACTTTTGGGAATTACCGGAACTCAAAGGGAGTGAATTTGGAAATGATGGAGGGGAATATATTAGGATTTGATCAAATTTGGAATTAAATTAATTGAAATCTAGGCTATCTTAAAAATAATAATTATGAACTAATTATCTAAGTTAACAAGTAAATAAACATCATTATATGAAATTAACTTTTACATAAATATTTGTAATTTGTAGAAGGTGATGAAGAATTTGGAAATGAAGGAGTTGAAGAGGAATATCAATAATTTGGAGCGTAAAAAAGAAAGGTGAGTATATATTAAATTTCCAGGCACATACCCATTCTATTTTGAATATGTGAATTGAACTTGGATATTTGATCTTGAAATTGATAAGTTATCTTTGTTTCCTTTTTGTAGCTTGGAACCCCTATTTGATTCTCTAAATGTGCAAATGTTCTATTTGATTTGAACCCTGACATAAGCCCAAAAGCAGAAATTCCCTTCATTCGGTGAGGGGATCACCGAACTCTGTGCACAGTGACTTGAACCTTGCTAAGAGGTATTTGAATGCCCTAGCCACAAGGCCTAGCTAACCTTGTGCTTTTATATGTAACATGAAATCTGTGAGTCTCGCATTACCATTTTATATGAGATTTGTGAATTTAATTCACAGGAATTTGATTATAATTTATGTTGAACCTTCAATTGCATTGGTTGTTTATTGTGATAACCCATTGAGCCAATAATCGTATTCATACGTCCAATTTGTTGTGCCAGATTATTTATTATATATTCACTGAAATTTAAATCTCACCCCTTCTCCCTTATTTTTTTTCAGGATAGTGGATTCTCAACGCAAGTATCCTACTTCACTTGCTGCTGGAGTTTTAGCTGATATATTTTGGACTGGTTATGTGAATATAATACAGAAATGTATAGTAAGAATTTGTAAATGTGATTATATATAGTGATGTACAATGGTATTATCTAGTAACTCCATAGTACTTAATTAAACATAAGTGTGATATGGTATATGAATATAAATGACTGAACAAAATATAATAAATTAAATTAGTAAAGTGTAATGATGATTGGGAGCTAGCTTATGCCTTAAATAGTGTTGAGGATATAAGGTGGTAATATTGGGAGTGTTCTATTTTCCTTGTAGGTTTGATCTTATGGAAATGTGAATGTACTACTGGTATACCGCCGGAGTTACATTGAAATTCTAAAAAGAGTTGGGTTCTATGAGTTTTTGGTGGTGTATGCCTACCCATGCCCTAGGACCATCCATCCCAAAAGTGGGATGTGACATATCAAATGACTTTTGGGCTTCATAAGGATGAATATATATAGCAACAAAACGACGTAGTATTACAACGTTTTACTTCAAACGGCATAGTATTTACGTAAAACGACATAATATTTACATCATTTTCCAGGGCTTTAATTCATCTATCATATTTATTCATTATTGAATAACGTTAAGTTCAATGTTAATAACATTGAGTTCAACTTTGTTAACATTGAACTCAACTTTAACAATGTTGAACTCAACTTTGTTAACGTTGAACTCAACTTTAACAACGTTATTTAATTATTACTTAGTTTTTCTCTATTTTTTTAATCCAATATCTAGATTATTTACTTTGTTTATTTGTTTATTGTTTTATAATCATTGAGATTCTCCTCATCTTACCTTATCCAAGTTTATAAAGTTGGTGATTTGGTGTCCACTCGCTCTTATCGAATGACCAAATGTCAATTCTAATTTCTAAGTTTCTAACCCCAGTGTTCTTATTAAGCTTTATTTGTTTGTAATGACAAGTGTGTTATTTTAGTTACCTTAATCAAAGAAAATATGAAATGTGTTGTAATCTCATAGATTATGTTTATTGAGAACTAATCATGTATTCCATGAGTGATCTCAACTTTAGATGTTTCATTTAACAACTTTATTATACATTTACTTTATTATTATTATGGATTTAGTGTTTAGGGTTAGAGATTAGGGTTTAGGGTTAGGTTTTAGGATTTAGTGTTTCAATGAGAACTAATCACGAATATTTTGATGAAGTGTTTGAATGAACCATAATGATAGTGGATCAAATTCATGTTATGTAAAAACATAGGTATAAATTCTCACTTTATGTAACACATATTTAATTTGTCCTAATTAGGACCATATATATACAGTTTGCTTTTGTGCAAAAAGAGAACTTGTTTATACAAGTTTATTAACGTTAAACTCAAAGTTGTTAACGTTGAGTTCAACGTTATTAACATTGAATTCAATTTTGTCAAAGTTGAAATTGTTTATACAGGTTTGTCAACGTTGTTGACATCGAACTCAATGTTAAAAACATTTAAATATGAACTGGAGAAGAAGAAACAAATTAACTTGATTTTATAAAAGAATGAAAACATGTGCAAAATAAAGAAATAATGTACATTTGAATAAAATAATTAATAATGTTTAATAAAATAATCAAATGTCATTGTTTTTTTTAGCTAATCTATTGGCTTCCTCAATTTTTTATGCCCATAAAGTTGCAAAAATACTTGAAGCCATTTCACGCCTCAGTGACATAGAATTTTTGTCTGCAATTTCTTTCAATGACACACCAAGTATGTAATATTCTATCCACTTCAAGGCAAACACACCACAATCACCAAACCCCCATTGTTGTAGAGGGAGATCTATTTGGATTTTGATGTCCCACTTATCCTTTCCTTTGAGGAGTGTTTTTTTCAAATTGTGGTAGTCGCAAAACTCATGAAGCCTTGGTATAGTTGTCGTTATGTATTAGAGCTTGCCATGAATTTTGGGATCTTTCATGGAGTTGTATATATGGACAAATTTGTTGATCAGATCAAGTCTCACCATAATCCAGTGATTTTCACTTACATTGCATAAAAAGAGAGCCTCGTCAGCATTGGCAAAATGTATGGCAAAAGGAATTTCGTCAGCAGCGTATGTCCTTACAGCCAAGGAATCCCATATCATTGTCCTTTTATTTTGATAATACACCCAACGCTTGTTGCATTAGAAGTTTACATAAGTTCATGCTACTTATTTCAATTAGTTAAACAAAGTTATAAAAAAAAAAAAAAAAACAACTTATTTCAGGCTTACAGGAAACATGATGTCTGTAATTGCAATTTTATTTTCTTTGCCAGAGGTGTGCATCATCTTCTTTAACATGTAAATATACAAATCTATGTGCTGCTCAATAATGAAAATATGTCAGTAAAAATGAGTAATTGTTCATGAACAAATTAGTGTAAATAGCGTTGAGTTCAATATTAACAAAGTTAAGTTCAATGTTAATAACGTTGAGTTCAACTTTGTCAAAGTTGAATTCAACGTTATTAATGTTGAACAAAGTTGAACTCAACGTTATTAATGTTGAACTCAACTTTGTTAACATTGAGTTCAACGTTAACAGAGTTTAGTTCAACAAAGTTTAGTTAAAAAATTAAGTGAAGGAGGAGAAGAAACAGATCAACGTTACTACATACCTCAATTTCGAGCCAACTATCATTTTTCAAGAAATAGGCAAAAAACTTTTTATCCACAGTGTTGTATCCACCTCGCAATTTTTCAGGTATTTGGCTGGTGAGCCAACTGTCCATTTGTGACTCCTAAATTTTATTCAATGTCTCTAATTGAATTGGTTCAAAATTTTCTTCATTGATCCCTCTTTGCTGGATCAAATATTTTTCCTTCTTTTCGTTGAAAACAACTTCTTTATTTGACAATTGCCTCTTCAGTAGATGTGGTGGTAGGTTAACCAATGCACAGTCAGACTCAGAGTCAGATGGAGTGAACGAAGCAATTGGATATGCATATACCACATTCTCCTCTTCACATACTTTGGCCAAATGTTCGAGGCCATCTTTTTCATTCACTTTAGCTGTAGCATCAACTTCTTATTTTTGGTTGTCCTCACCAAAGCTTGCTGCTACTGGATCATCAAGTTGGCCTTCATCGCTAGGATTTTTTTCCTTTTGGATATACTGGTGCACATCTTTGGCCAATTGATCCACCACAACCTTCAAGCCATCCAACTTCTGATCCATTTTATTGTGATAAGAATCCCCTTGTTTTCCAGAGTGACTTGTGTGATCTTATTAAACACGAGTTGCCATTTAAACATCCTTGGTGTACTTGTCTGCTGATTTGCACACCTCTTCAATAATAGAATTTTTTCTAACTCATGTTCAACCTCACAAACAAACACTTACAATAACATAATCAAACAACACATAAGTCAACATGCCCAAAAGTTAAGAAACTTACATTTACTTCAACGTTGAATTCAACATTAATAACATTGAATTCAACCTTAATAACGTTGAATTCAACTTTATTAACGTTGAGTTCAACTTTAATAATGTTGAGTTCAACCTTAATAACATTAAATTCAATTTGAATAACGTTAAATTCAACCTAAATAAAATTGAGTTCAACATTCATAACGATATATTCAAACCTAGAATACAATCGGGAAACCTTCGATTGTTTATGTCTTAGTTGAGTTGGATTTGGTGGGTTGCTTCATTGCATTCACTATACATGACCTTACAGCTTAGACAGTTGTCTTGAATGCCCAATCTCCCAAGGAAACTGGTTCCACTCACTCAAGTTTCCTTCCAATTCTAACAACCTCAAATCAATCTTTGTGGATGGCTGCTTAGAAAAAATTGAGTGAATAGTAATAGCAATGCCAAAGCCACCGCATCCTCGTGTGGGATGTCACTCCCCATTTTTTCAAACACATCACTTATATCACCATATGTCAACCCCTGTGACCCACTCAACCTATGCACTTAATTCTTCATACGAACTCCTACCTTGCCTAACACAACCTTACTAAGGGCAGCTTCACTATCCCCAATTTCAAACCCATGATCAAAGCAAAATCCTCCCTCTAAACTTCACTTTGTTTCCAACAAAATTGAAGTACATTGAATCATCGTCACTACCTTTGGCCAACTGCCTTAACAGCACGTTGTGGACAAGTTGTTTACTCCACTTTGCTGCTTGAGGGTTAACAAAATGGCTAAAGGCAGTTTCCTTTAGCACGTCCTTTTGTGCTTTAGTAAGTTTCTCATTTATTACCTTGACCTTTTCTTCTAAATGACAATAGCTTACAACTTTAAACAAGAAGTGTTTCCTCTTGGGACAAACCATAACCATGCTATCTTGTATAATGAAATAAGATGAAGTCAGAGATATATTGGAAATTAGATGAAATATATTTGAAGAAATGAAGTCAAATGAAATAATGTTGGGTCTGACGTTATTAAGGTTGAACTCGACATTATTAAGGTTGAACTCGACATCATTAAGGTTGAACGCAATGTTATTATGGTTGAACTCGACGTTATTAAGGTTGAATTCAACTTTATTAAAGTTGAACTCAAAGTTATTAAGCGAGAACTCAACTTTATTAAAGTTGAACTCAACGTTAGTAACATTGAATTCAACATTAGTAACGTTTAACTTAACGTTGAATTAAACCCTAATTTGTAAGAATGAGAAGTTGCAGAACCTTCTTCCTAAAAAAAAAAAAAAAAAAACACACAATATAACAAAAATCCATGAAAAAACTTAGGTAGATAAGACTTACATAGTGTTCTGTTGGATTTAAGGTTTCTTTTCGGACATCCATTGTTTTTTATTTTGATTGTACAAGTACAATCTTGTGTGATCTAACCATTTGTGAAAGAAGAATGCAAAAGTACGATGACCGGAGTTGATAGAAGAACCAAGAATGAAGTCACGAATTGAGTGACAAGAACGAACAAAGAACGGGAGAAGAAAACTTAAGGAGAGAAGAATTTTGGAAGTTGAATAGCAGATGTGAAAAAAAAAAGAAAATTGAATGGTAGCAATCATAACTTATATAACTGCCCCCCACGCCGCCACTCGGCATGCGCAAATAGAGCTGGGAGCTGGGAAAAAACACAAGTGGGAAAAAAATTTACGTCATTTTGATAATTCAATTTTTGAGTTGGTTCGGTCGATAAATAGCTGTAGCCGAACAGATCACCGAAAACTAATATTTTCTTCAGCTTAACTCCGAACTAAACCGAATTGACCGATTAACCGAACCATACTATGAATTTTAGTTCGATTCAAAAATTTGAGTCGATTTGGTTTTTACACACCCTTACTCATGGGGATCTCCACCCCTGCTAAATATACCATCCAAAGTATTAAATGAATTGAGGATGGAAATGCTTTCTTTTATAAGGAGAAACAACACCTCATTTTCTCTTTATTATTAATGTGGGATAAGTTTTTTTTTATTAGTTTTTTTTTTTTATACTTACTGTAGCGCTAATCTAAAATTTATTAATAATATGTATAAAAGATGAGTAAAGTGTGAGATTTTTGTCTGACATTATTTATAGAGAGGAATGAGAATTATTTCTCTTTATAAATGGAGGAGCACTTCAATCAATTTTCATTTAATTTTTATGATATCATAATTGGACACTTTATTTGGTATCCTCAATTATTTTTTAAATACTATGATACCTATTAATTATATATATACATTTAATTATAATTTTTTTTTTGGATCCCCATTGGAATGTTGCGAAAAATTTACAAGTGCACAGGTCGTGAATAAATAATATAGTAGTGAAGTAGAGTGTCGATCCCACGAGAAAACGTTAACCAGTACCAAATTTAGGATTTCCTTTATTATTTAGAAAATTAAATAAGAAGACTTTTCTATGTTCTCTAAATTGATTTTTAGTTTATTGGAATTAATGATAAGATTTCTCTAAATTATATGATGTTCTTTCTTAAGACACAACACAAGTATTCTTGTTAACCTTATGTCTACTCTCGTAATCACAAGCAATTAATACAAACCCATTAAGTTTTATGAAAATCTTTAAAACAATCACAAATGAGTGTTCTTATCTCTAAGTAACACATATCCTAGGTCTAATATCTCAATGAACTAATATTATGCTTCCACTCTCAATACTTCATATAATATCTTTAAACATGCAAATAGTGATTAATTATTTACAAGTATTAAATTCTAAGATAAAAGAATAATTACAACAATCAAACCCCAATCAATTAAACATAGATATTCATAGGAAAATCAAAAGATTACATCTAAATTCTAGAGAAGATAATTTAGCTACACATAATTAAGAAAGAAGAAAAAATTAAATCAACAATTAAAACTATATTGAATTGAAGAGTAAAAACTTAGAAATAACTCTAGAACAATTGATGAGAAGGAAGACTTCAATCTTGAATCTCCTTCTTTTAAGAATCTTCTAAGAAAAACTAATAAATCCTCTAAGCTAATGAACAAAGAGATTTGAGGATAGAAAACTTGATTGAAAAGTGATTAATCATCCTTTATTTATAGGCAACAAATTCTAGGTTTGAAAGGTTTAGGAAGTCCCTAGAATCCAAGAAAAATCGAAATACTAATCAGTTCTTGAAGTGGATTCAAATTAAGATCAAAAATCTATTTTTTTTTCTTGTGAAACTTTCTTATTTATTGCGTAGTATTTTTCAGATAGTATATGATTGAATTAGGCTTTGAGGTCTCATTATAGTTATATCTTTGTCTTTTATCTTTCCAATTCATCTTGAATTGCCTCAATCCAATGTTTGTATCTCATGTTATGATCAAAATACCAAAAGGTGTCAGAGTTGTTAATACCTTGAAATGATGCATAGCCCTACAACTCTGATCTACACAGCCATGCATAGTTTTCTTTGACTTTTGGCTTCAAAAAATTTCAGACAGAATCACCAAAATTGTGCATGGCCGTACACATTGAACTTGCAAGACCATGTATGCCTGAAACTCTTTTTAAGCGCTTCTTTTGCTTCCTTCTTGCGTCTAATTTCATTCCGAATGATCCTCGACCTTCTAAATTCCTTGAAAATGCATAAAAACCTTCCATATAACCTAGAAATACTTGAAACAAACTCCAAAATAAAAATTTAACAAAAACAAATAAAAATAAATAAAAACAAAACATTTAATGGATTAAGATTAACAAATACTCTTTTATATCTATCATAATTTAAGCTCATCATGGAACAGGTACAAGGATCCTCATAAGGCGAGGAATACACTCGTCCTCCTCAGTGACGGGGACACAATTCTCTTTGCCTCATTCGAGGTGGATTTTCATGGGGATCAGGGCCATTGTCATCCTTATGCACAACCTACATTGTATATATTAGCTTAATAGTGCAAGTTTAAGTTGAAGCTAAATTGCATCAATGATCACTTAATTTAGTACCAACTTTTATTTTAATAAAAAAAAATGATTTATTAAAGTTTAATATTTTAGCCACCGTTGACCTTCATTCGATCGGCAGTAGTTCATTTTTCTTTATTTTATTTAGTTTTTTGTTTTCAATAAGAGATATCTGTTAATCTATGTCTTTCTAGACATGGATCTAATTTTATTTTTCATTTACTTTATGAGTTTTGTTATCCCTTTTATGGAATTTAATAAGTTTTTTGTTTTGTTTTTCTTGATGGAAGTTTGTTTGTCTTTTTTATGGGAGTTTGTTTGTCTTCTATCATGAAAGTTAGGAGGATTTTCCGTATGATATTTAAAAGATCAGACTCATTTAAAGACTCGTCAAATGATAATGAAGTCGATTTGTAACTCAATATAGCCACTGAGTGGAATGTATTTCTTGATAATGCGCCAAATGTAGCCAATGTGATGTATATAATTATTCCGTCAATATGATCAATGAAATTTAAAGGAAAAATTCATTTTTATAACAAGATTTGTATCTATTTCTTGAACGAAGTCAAGTTTACTTATCTATTCCAAGTTGTACTTATTAATCATTATCAATGAAAGATTTCTTTTATTTAAAAAAAAAATGATTTATTACAACTCAATTCTTAAAATAGAAAGAAAAAAAAAAAAAAAAAAGAGTTTCAGTACTCTCAACTCCAAACTCCATTTAATAGAGTTTCATTCAAAGCAATTCCCTTCTTTTTAAAGCAAATTGTTCGATCTTTCTTGGGGAGAAAGGAAACCTTGTTGCATTGAATGTTACTATTGAATGCACTATTGTTGCTAAGCTGATATTATCGTATCATCTGTGATGTTATCAATTGAATTAGTTGCACATGACCTAGTGGGATATCAATAACATAAATCTCACTTCATCAATTTCTTTTTATGACCAGATTTTTAACAGGTATAATAGTAGCAAAGAAATACACCCAAAATAAACTGTTGGTATAGAATCAATTCTTTTTATAACTTATGAGGACTAAAAATGGCTCGCTCTAAGATGAGCCTTGGAGAACAGGCCCAAGAGTGAAGCAGACAATCCAATAAACAGACCACAAGAACACCAAGCCCAACACCTCTCAGCATCCATCACTAGTAGGCCCTGTGCCTCTCAGCAACTGACAACCAATAAGCCTAAAACGTCTCAAAACAGGCCACCTTCTACCTCATCTTATCTCTCTTACATCCTAGCATGAGCACCTTGCTCCCATCAGCAACTTGCCTTGTCAATGGATAACTTACAAGGGAAGTCTCCACCGATAACTTCTTACAAATCCTTGCCACCTCCAAAAAATGAGATTCTATCACTTTTGCATAAGGCTCCACAACCTACAAAATAGGCACATCATTACCTCTGTCTTGACATAGAATGATGCAACCCTACCCACTTGAGTACCTACACCCGTGTACCTTAAGACCTTTACAAATACCACGAGTTCTCCAACTCAAAGGAGCACTCTAGTTGGGAGAATGTCCTTCATCACAGGGACGCTCCTTCTCTACCAGAGAATAAAAACCTTCTCAAAGGTAACACTGTACACTTTATAATCCATTAGGCCTCTAGGAAGTACTATCTAACAAAGCAATCTCTCAGTCATACACCATAGGTTATTCTCTTCTCTTGACCTAGTCACTTTTCGAAGTCCAACGCCCAAAGATCTCTTTTTCCTATTGGAAAAGGTCACAATGAGAGCCTCTGAAACCCTCTTACTCAGGGAAGTAGTGGCATCATCCTTAAGTCCATTATTTTCTTGAGCTTTTAACTCCTTACATGTAGTCATACTAACTTAAGCATCGGAGGACCCGTACTAGGCCATAGGCTTGGCATGACCTCCTAATGCTATTTGTCTTTATCATGCATGCTACGATAAAGTCTTTGCTCTAATGCCCAACTCCAGACTTTTGTTCTATAAAGGTCAATACCTCCATCCAGCGAGGTTAGCACTATTCCATCTAACAAGGTTAACACCTCCACTCAGCGAGGTCATCACTGTTTCATTCACAAAGGTCAACACCTCCACTCTGCAATGTTAACACCATTCCATCCACAAAGGTCAGCACCTCGTCTAGTGAGGTTCGCGTCGTTCAATGGTATAAGGTCCTGAACCTTTGTACCTCTAACACTCATTGAGATTCACTACCTCAACACATCTCACAAATTCTCACCATATCCTTTTATATATACATCCCCTTCTAAGCCTAGACTGTACCTGCTCCTTTCTAGGAAAGTTCGGGCCTAATACTTGGCATACACACTCAACCAAAATAATAATGCACACCAAGGTCCTGACCTGATGGGAGCCTTCAGGCCCCGAGATGCTCTCATCCAAAATGAGGGGAGAAAAAAAGGCCCAACAATAACCATTCTTATTAGTGCCTACTCGATTGATTGCTTGGCAGTTGTTATTATTCTTGATGAATCTCTTGATCTTATCGAATAAGTGTTATCTAATTATCATGATTTCACTTTGTCCATTGCTATACCACTAAACTAATACCATTCTATCCCACTAATGTAGTCTATAATAATTTATTGTAATATGATAGCTTAAGTTTATAATAATTTATTATAATATGTAGCATAAATTTAAGTTTTGTTACAATTAATCAAACTATAACTAATCTAACTAACCTGATTTTGTGGTCAATGGAGAATGAAAGATATCACTAAGTGTGTGGAGGTGTTAGGAGGCTTGGTGGTAACCATGCTCTCAAAATCATTATAGTTTGTGTTTCAAGATTGAGAAGTTTTTATTTGTCTCTCTTTAATTTTGCCTCAAAAGAGTCAACTTAACCTGTTGGATTACCCATAATCTAATTTAGCTCAAATCTCAAAATTTGTATATTGTTTACATTCAAAAGATTTGTATTCAATTCGAGTTCAATCGGATTTTTATCTCATTTTATATTAAATTGAGTTTAAGTCGAATTTAAATATTTCACAAGAAATATTTCGAGACAAGTTAGACATAATCGAATTTAACCTAAAATAGTTTAATTTTAATTCAACCCATTAAATTACCTGATGAGGACTAAAAATGGCTACATCAAAATGGGCCATACCAACCAAGTCCAAGACATGTCCAAATGCTTTAGACAGTAAGTCTCATGTCATCCAAACATCCAAGCCCAAACAGCTAGTGACAATTAGGCCCAAAGCCTTATAGACAGGTCACTTTGTACCTCGTCTAGCAGTCAACTAAGCCTCAAACACTTCTCTCCAGCAATACCTCGCCTTGCTTAACGTCCAAGGAAAGTCATTGACAACTCCTTACAAGCTCATCTTACACGTAATCCTTGCCACCTTTAGGGAATAAGATTTTGTCACCTCAGCGCAAGACTCCACAGCTGCCAAAATAGGCATATCATTACTATGTTAATCTACAGAATGATATAACCTTAGCTCGTCGATCACTCATAGCCATGCAACTCACCTTCGATCCCTACTGGGAAAGCACCATAAATGCCAAACTATCTCTAACTCAAAAGAGACTTTTTGGGGTAAAAATTCATCAGGAGGAAAAGGCTGCCTAGAGAACTATCTGGTTGACCACCATCCTTCTGGCCACCTTCAGAGTCCAAAAAGGCCTTGCCAAAAGAGCAGTTTCTCCATCATCTATTGGGAGGCTGACCTCTTCTCTTTCAACTAGTCATACTCTAAAGTCTAGTGCCAAACCTTCTTTCCCCATTAGAAAAGGTCTGTCTCATGAGAGCCATTGTTAAAAACTCTCACTCATATACCCAAGCCAAGTTGTGGTATCTATGAGGTCTCGCCCGAGCACCTAGGTACGATCTGCTAAGGGAATCAAAAATGCTCTTTCGGGACCGATCTCATGATTGGAAGCGGCTGTCACTTTATTTGGTGAATTGATTTGATTTTTTTGAAAAAGGATTCAGGAATCACCATCCTAATTTATTTAAATGGAAAAATTAAGGAAAAACCCAAAATGACTCCAATTCATTAATTTTTGATTAATTTTTCCAAGGATAAAATCATTAGCCTTCGAACCAAGTTAAGTTCGAGGACTAGATTTTTACTTTTGAAATAATCTCAATTTGGCTCCTACGTTTGATTTGACTTGAAAATTTATTTTATGGATGACAAGTATTAATGGTGATTTATGATCATGGCATAATTACGGTGCATGAAAAATAAAGAGCAAGTAATTAAAAATATCCACAAGCTAAGGAGAGTGTTCTCTCTAGTCTTTATGAATTTTAGGAGAACCACAAGTCGCTCATTAACTCCAAAATAATTCAATTCACTAATTAAAATTTACAAGAAAGCATAATTGGTATTTACATTGAAAATAAAAGGGGAAGGAGATTAATTGAGATTTGGATTTGAGACTTGGATTTAGATTCCAAGCATGCCTACGTACCCTATTGAATGGGGATCAAAACACATATAGTTCATTCTACGATGAGATGGAGGGGTTCAGGAATTGATCATATTGGTTTGATTTGATTTAGGGGGGATTTTGGAGTTGGTGAGAGAAGATGCTATACCTTCTTTTGGGAGATTTTGAGTGGGCGAAGTGTTTTTGTGGACCGGAGTTCTGTTTTACCAGCTTTGGAAATTGGGGAATCCTACTCAAGAAAAGTGAATTTGATGAAATTAACCCAAGGAGGATTATATTAATTAATTACTCAAGGAGAGTACTTAATTATCTAATTAACTAAAAAGATTAATTAATTAATTAACCTAAAATTAATAAAATCAAAGAGAAATTAATTAATTTAAGGGCTACTCAAAAGGAGTATGGAGATATTAATTAAAGAGAGAGAGAGAGAGAGAGAGAGCAAGTGTGTAATATCCTAGATGTAGTTACTTCCTACGAATTGACAATAATGCCATTGGAAGGCAATCTGAATGTTTATTGAGATAACGAGAGCAATAAGAGGTCAAACAAAAATTGGTCGAATACACATAATTTTTTTTAAAAATTATTTTGTTTCGTGATATTATAGCACACATGTGCTCATAAAAATATTATGAACATGATTATTGAAATAAATTTAATAAATTGCATCGATATCGGTTACAACAATGTAAAGGAAGGGTAAAATGATCATTTCGTAAAAAACTATTGAAATGACAAGTTAACTGTATAAGAACATGTGAAATACAGTATGGGGCCCAATCATATACTCATGTGGCTGGCCCACTATAGTGGTAGGAAGAGAAAATTTGCTTGAAATTATAAGAAAATAATGGTCAAAGTAAATGAATGAAAATGGACCCCACAATTCAATTAGTCAAAATTAACATATAATTAAGGAAATTTCATGGAAATCTCTTATCATTAAGAAATTATGGTCATATTTATCTATATAAAAATGAATTAAGTAAATTCACAATTGAGCTAAATTGCTAGCCATTAGATCATTCCTGATAAATCTACACCATCCATACAAGTAAAGCTTATCCAATAAGCCTTAAAATTTCCTTATATTTATCAATTGTCAAATAAATGAAGAATACTAATTCTTTCTCTCTAGAATGGCCGGTCCAAGAGCTATTCTTCAAGAAGTATGGAACTTCAAGGTAATCTCTAAAATTATGGCTCTAAACTTCATTTTAAGCATGAACAATTGACTATTTGTGTTAAAACTTTAGAAGTTCTCTTTCTTCTTCATTCTCTATGCTTCGGCCTATGAATGGAAAATTGAGGAAAATTAATTATTTTTTATTTTTATGATATTTATGGGTGTATTATGAAGTGAATTGAAATAATTGATGAGTTAATTGCATTTAAATTGCAAGATGGAGTTTGGTTTGGTTTTTTGAATTTAAATTGAGAAATCTAGGTTTTGAATTGAGCAGAATCTTTGAACACCCATACTGTCAGTTTAGAGACCTAATTTGGAGAAGTGTAAAACGTAAAAATTGTATTGTTTTACCTTAATTAGAAGTTTATAAAATAGTTTTATGAAATTCTTAATGAATAATGAGATATGTCTCTTGAAACTGAACTGACCCGAATTTTGGGGTTTCTAAGTAAATCTGGACTGTTTAAATTTATAGAGGACTTTATGAACATAATTTGAAGAGAGATAAAACATAAAAGTTATAGTTAAATATCTCAAGTATTCATATGTAAAATAAAATTAAAATATTTATTGTGTACAAAGATAAATTTCACTTAAATTGAAACTGGTCCTGTTTAGAGATTCAATGGGTAGTCTAAAATGAAGTAGTCCAAAAGACAGATTTAGAGACTGAATTAAGTCAAGTATAAAACATAAAAAAATGATAATTGATATGTTTATAAGCTCTTTGTAAAAGTAAATGTAAATTGGATATGTGTATTGTGAGATATGACCTAGTGAAGATGATAAGGTATGGAAACTCTTATAATCTAGCACCATTGATAGACTTGAGAATATATCTCATGAATTGAGCATGATAGAGACAGAATTAGAAGAAAATAAAAACTAGTGAAATGATAATTGATATTTGTAGAATTAATCCACAAAATTATTTGATAAAATTTCAAGTATAGTATGAGAAATAAAGCCTGTTATGCAACTGACTCTGTAATTGGATTCAACTTGTAAACTGAATTAGAGCTTCTGATTTAAGGATGTTAAAGATATAACTGGGTTAAACTCAAAACATAACAAATGTTCCTAAATGTCTCTAGTATCTTTAAGTAAAAGAAAATTTCAATTGATAACATAAATCTTGAGTTATACTCAAAAGAGTTTGACATGGTGAGTCTGCCCTATAACAGAAACAAAATTGAATTGAAATGGTCACCAAGATTTCTATGAATTTAATTCTATGTTAAATTTTGGATATGTTATAAATGTATATGTCTAGTTTGAAATACAAAAGAATCAACTCATTTGGACTATTATATCATAAGAAATGACATAAACAAGGTGACAAGGTCTAGTGACGTAACTAGACAATACGTGAAAATGTAATGTTTCAAAGTTAATAATTGAAACCTAATGTGTAATAACCTAGGTAAAGCCTAGAATTTAAAGGCCTAATTAAGTTATTAATTATTTAATTGAGATACTTTTCACATGTCTATTGTGTAACATTGAGATTTAATTAGGAATCATATAATTAGATTGATAATAGTATTATTAGAAAATTTCTATTGTAGGAAATTTTGGACAAGGAAATGGATTGGTATTGAAAGGAAACAAAAGTTGTGATTAATGAACTGTCAATCGTGTGTAATAAATTGGGTAAGTATAGAATATTGATTTAATGGGTTAGAGACTAAATGGAGGCTGGCCATGTTATTTGATTTAAGGGAAAATTTTATTTTGTTTAAGTTAAGATTATGAGAAGGAAGATGGAAATTGAGGTGGGTCCCACATTCCACCATAAAATCAATATTTTGACAAAAGTAAATAATTTGTTCTTTTTAAATTAAATAATTAAAATTTCGATCATGAAATAAAATTTATAATTATCTACCTAATTAGTAATATTAAAAAATTCAATAATGAAATTAAAATTTCAACCATTGGATTAAACAAACTCATCCTCACTATTCATTTGTGGTGACTAGACTATAAGTCTAGATTTTTTTTATTTCTTTCTCATTTCTCATCATCTAACTAAAAATTGAAGATAGAGATTCTCCCTACCAAGACCATTCGGCCACCACTATATTTCCACAAAGAAATCAAGACATTTCAAGATAATCACTAAAACTAAGCTTGAATTTTATTCCTAATATGATTAGGAGTGTGTAATTGTTAGTAGGTTGTAAGTTTTTCTTCTTTTCTTGGATGAAGAATTCGGCCTATGGTGTATAATAAAGAAATGATATTTTGTTTATTGAAATTAAGTAGTAATTGAGATGAGGGAGAGTACTAATTAATGGAAATTGAATAAAATCAACAAAAATGGAAGTTGGGGAAAATAAATCCTAAGGTTTGGTCTAAAGGAAGGTTTTTAAATTGATGTTGATTTTGTGATTTTAATGATGAATTTGAAGTATTAGGATGTCAATTGATTAATTTTTGAATCAATTTAAAGATTGGATAAGTAATTAAAAAGTTCCTAATTTTAGAATTTGGTAAATTGGGGACTTTTATTACTAAATGAAATTAAATGTAACTGGTGATTAAAAAATGATCTAATAAATTCTAATAGAGTTATTTGAAATTTGGTTTTGAAAATTGAAACAAGAATTGAGAGGAATTATATAATAAGGGTTTCGGCCAATGTTGAGTTGAAAGCTTGGGATAGATGTTAATACAGTTAGTGTTGGAATTAGGTTTAATTAGATGCTAATTGAATGATTATGGAGTTAGTTAGAAAATTGAAATAATGGAAATGTAATTTCCCTAATTAGGGGTCGGCCAACATTGAAAAATTGGAACCAAATGTGTTAAATTCTAATTAAATATAAAAATAGCTTCAATTGAATGTCAATTGGAT